>MU226929.1:706369-760761 GCA_018584345.1 Thuja plicata | reverse complement strand
TGTTTGTAAGGCATTCAATCTGGATTGCATGAAGTTTGTAAGGCATCCTTCAGTATTTCATTAGTTTCTTATTGTTGACATATGTTTTCATTGACTCTTTGCCCAAGGGATAGGCACTAATCTAGAGCTTACTGAGAAAATGTTTTCTCCATTCAATCATATACAAATTAATCAATTTCATCTAATTTTTAGAACAATGAGCTGAAATCATTAAGGACTCTTGTCAGCAGGACAGTGTTCATATTCTTGATTCCTTAGAGAGAGAATCAAAAGGTTAACCTTCCTTGAGTTTAAACTCATAAAAAGAAGAAGGATAAGCATCCTTATACCACTATTATTTGTTATTACAGTCATAAGTATTTCCCTGTCAAGCTCTATTTCAAAATTGTTTCCAGTCATCTGAAGAGTGGTATCTTGTTGATATAATCAGAAATATAATGACATAACAGTGAAGACCCAATCCACCATTTGAAGTTTACTTGAAACATAGTGAACTATCTAGGTAATACCTACCTGAGTATGTGGAGCTCAAAAATGAAGAAGGATATTATCCAATCCTTAGCAATTAGCCTTTCTCTTTTCATAAAGGAGTTTTCATTCAAGTACAACCAGTATACTGTCATTTTAAGGTTGTGGTACAAGAAAAAGTGCTAACAGAAGGTTTGGTTGAATTGTCTCGAGTAGAGGAAGTCTCTCCTGAAGCTCTTGGGAAACTCAAAATTCATCATTCATCCACCAAAGACAGTCACATTTGATGATGCTAATTCATCTATCTTCTGAGGAAACACTAAGGATCCTCCCTTCTTACTAGGCTTGAACATACAAGGGAAGAACCTATATAACTACTTGATTGATTCTGGTGCTTTGAGAAATGTCATGCCCTTATCTATATGCCAAAATCTTAGACTCTTTCCTACTCCATCCAAAGGCACAGTAGTCCAATTGGACAAAACTACTGTAAAAATGATAGGTGAGCTGAAGAACATCTAGATTTAGCTCATCCAAGACCCCCAAATATCAAGCATAATAAACATCCAAGTGGTGGACATCCCTGAAACTTATGGGATGTTGTTGATTTGGAATTGGTCTAAGACCCTTAATGGGTATTTCTCCACTAACTTCTCCCACTTATGGCTCCCCTGGGAGGGGTAGTCAAACCAAATCTGGGTAGAGAGTGAACCCAAAAAGAAGCAAGCCCTGACCAAAGTCAGGAGGGTAAATAAAGTCTTGTTCTCTGAATCTTCCCCTGGGGTGTACCAACCCCTAGAGATCTTAAAATTTTATTTCACCCTTGGGAGGATCCCATAGTCTCTCAGAGAATTCAGGACCTGGATGAAAAACTGAGGGATGAGGTAAACTCTCTAGGTAACACAGCCACCCCCGCCACACTCTTATCCAACACTTGGTATTGGGTACACTACCAAAAACATTATGAATTGGAGTATGAGCCTTGTATCACCACTACTACCCACCATATCAATGCCCTACAGGAGAAAGAACACAAAGTAGATTTTCTTGGACCCAAAAATCATTTTGATGATATGCCTAAGGTGTCACTTGTCCAAGAATCCCAACCAAAGGCTTCTCTAGAGGAAGATCTCACCCATGTGCCATTAAATTTGAAGGAATCACCACCCAACCCTCCCAAAATCAATCCAAACACCACTCCACTTTCCCAGCCCCAGAAAAAAAACAATGACCTATGGACCCTAAATTTTGATGGATCCCGATCTAAATAAGGTTGCGAGGCTAGAGTGGAACTGACCAACCTGCAGGGGAAATCCTTCCTTGCATCTTAAAGGATATAGTTTAACTACACAAATAACATCATGGAGTACAAGGCCTTGGTCCTTGGACTCCTATTCAAACCAAGAAAGGGAATCACCCATCTCTGAGTGATGGGTGATTCAGAGTTAACCATTAAACAGGTCTGGAGCCAATATACTTACCACAAAAAAGGCTGGCTACATACCAAAAATGGGAATGGACCCTCACTAAATATTTTGATGCTTTAAGCATCAAACTTATTCCCTAGAAATGTAACTACTTTCTGGATGCCCTTTTCATGTCTGCCAGCACCCTTGAGCCAATGGCTAGCTCCTGGCTTTGGAATGTTTCTGTTGAGATGGTCCCTACCCCGTCCATCCTGGACAATATCAACCACTTTCAATTTTTTGAGGATAACCAACATATTTTGGCCTCCATGGCCAACATGACGATATTGGGAAAGGTGAAGAGGATGATGGGATTATCAACTTACCAACCAACACCATCCCCAAGGGGATGGTAGCTCTTGAATGCATCTTTGATTCAGACCCCCAGGGCTAAGAGAAGGTATCATCCTCCTCTAAGGGAGGAAAATTTTAAAAAGTCATGATCGGCTAGGCTGATGAAGAAAAATTTGTACACATTGGCACCTCCTGTTCCCCATAAGAGAAGGAGAAGATTCTCATGGTTCTTCGAGAATATATTGACATAATTGAATGGGGGTATCAGGATCTAAAAACTTATGACACATCCATCATGACCCATACCATCCCACTGAAACTAGATGCTAAGTGTTTTCGAAAAAAGAAAAGACTGGTAAACCCATTGATCGAACCTCTAATTCATAAGGAGGTTCAGAAACTGCTATTAACCCAGATTATCTTTCCCATTCGGCACACAACTTGGGTTGCCAACCTCATCCATGTGTGAAAGAAGAATGGTGAGATCTGCCTTTGCGTGGATTTTCACAATTTGAACAAGGAATCTAAGAAGGATAATCATCATCTCCCCTCGTTGGATGAGGTATTACAAATTTTTAACGGATGCCAAATGATGTCCTTCTTGGATGGATACTCTGGGTATAACTAGGTCAGGGTTAAGTATGAAGATAGAGATAAAACAACATTCACCACCAAGTGGGGAACGTTTGCATACTTGAGAATGTCCTTTGGCCTATCAATGTAGGGGAAATGTTTCAAAAGGCTATGGACATTGTGTTCGAGGGCTTAGTTAATAGATGCATAATCATCTATATGGATGATTTGAGAGTCTTTTCCTGGGACAGGCATGATCATTCTGCCCACCTTGTCCAAATTTGTGAGAGATGTCATCGGTATGGTATTTCCTTCAACCCTAAGAAATGTATATTCAAGGTCACTGAAGGGAAGCTACTCAAGCATATCTTCTCTAAGAAGGGGATATCCATTGACTCTAAGAGAGTTGAGGCACTACTGAATTTACAGATGCCTGGTAGCAAGAAAGAAATGAGGTCTTTCTTTTGAAAGATAAACCTTGTCCAGTGGTTCATCAATGGATTCACCGAGATAGTTAAACCAATCAATGACATGATGAATAAAGACACAAAGATTGAATGGAGCCTCGAAGCAAAGTGAGCATTTTCTCAGATCAAGCAAACCATAGTGGAAGCACCTTTCCTAGCAAGTTCAGACTATTCCCTCTCATTTCACATATACTCCTTCACTTCACCACATTCTGCAGTAGTAGTCCTAACATTAGTGCTAGGGGAAGAATGAACCATTGCTTTTATGAGCTCCCCTTTAAAGAACTCTGAAGTCCGATATTCATCTTTGAAAAAGTAGGCTTTTGTACTAGTCTGGGCTGTGAAGAAATTTTGGCACTATATTCTCCAGATCAAAGTGCATGCTATCATTCTAGACCAAGCGGTGAAGTCTCTACTGCTACAGAGTGAACTAGGTGAACACTGGGGGAAATGGATGGCCATCCTCCAAGAGTATGATCTAGAAATGCAACCCATGAAGATAGTCCAAGGCCAGGGACTATGTAGAGCAATGGCGGAAGGAACTCCAAACATTGAATGCCAAACTTACATAGTGGAGTCTGTCACTCAAGACCTATGGTATACCGATTTGGTGTACCTATTGCTCAACAACAGATGCCTGAAGGGGCTTCCCCCAAAAAAATGCCGTGCCCTACGGCTGAAAAGTGCATATTTCATGATAAAAAATGGAATGCTTTTCTATAGGAACTATGAAGGGATTTACCTTTGGTGCATTGATAAGGACCAAGCTGCTAAAATGATTGAAGAATTTCATGGGTAGTTAGGAACTGGGCATGGCTCAGCTGATGCCACTTCCCACCAGATTCTCTGGTCTGGATACTATTGGCCCTTCATATTTAAAGATGTCTACACTCACGTTAGGAAGTGTCAAACTTGCCAAATAATGGCACATCATGAAAAGAACCTAGCCATGCCTTTGCAACCTGTCTTTGAAGTTAGACCCTTTACCCAATGGTCCAGAGGGGCTTCCCCCAAAAAAATGCCGCACCCTAAGGCTGAAAAGTGCATATTTCATGATAAAAAATGGAATTCTTTTCTACAGGAACTATGAAGGGATTTACCTCTGGTGCATTCATAAGGACCAAGTTGCTAAAATGATTGAAGAATTTCACGAGTAGTTAGGAACTGGGCATGGCTCAGCTGATGCCACTTCCCACTAGATTCTCTGGTTTGGATACTATTGGCCCTTCATATTTAAAGATGTCTACACTCACGTTAGGAAGTGTCACACTTGCCAAATAATGGCACATCATGAGAAGAACCCGGCCATGCCTTTGCAACCTGTCTTTGAAGTTAGACCCTTCACCCAACTCATCTGCCAACCACTAGTACATTCTAACTACTACTGATTACTGCATCTAGTGGTCCAAAGTGATTCCATGTAAAAAAAAATGACGGACGCAGTTATTAAATTCCTGGAAGAAAGCATAGTCACCCATTTCGAAATGCCATTTGCTATAGTATGTGACAACGGTCTGGTGTTTTCTTAAACATAGTTACTTGAATGGACCTATGAAAGGAAGATCACCTTGAAGTTCTCCAGCAACTACTACCCCCAAGGTAATGGTGTGGTTGAATCCACTAATAAAAATTTGTTGGAGGTGAACAAGCATTTGTTAGAACAAAACCCCTAGGACTGGCACCAAAAGCTTAGATTCACCCTCTAGGCGGATTGTATCAGAATAAAGGAAGCTGTGGGGACTTCCCCATTTCATTTAGTTTATGACCAGAATCTAGTGTTCCCCATAAACTTACAAATCCTAGTTTTACAGTTTATGCAGGAATTCAACAACCAGGACAACATTATGGAGGTTTGGATTCTGAACCTGGTAAGGATGGAGGAACAAAGAGACGTGGCACTATGACACTTTGCATGTCATCAAGTAGTCATTAAATGATGGTTTGACCGAAGAGCCCAATATAATGCCTTTCATGTTTCAGACTTGGTCCTCCTATGGGACAAGGCCTGGGAGAAGAAAGGAAAGCACACCAAACTCTAAAGGCTCTGGCTTAGACCATATCTGATTTCTGAGATCTGCGAGGAAAATATTTATCCCCTAAGTACCATGACTGAAGAAGCCGTCCCATTGCCTATCAATGGGCAGTTTCTCAAGCACTACTTTGAATGAGGTAGGTGGTATGTTTTTCCAAAGTTGTATTATATGTAAAATTCCTGCTTGTAAATATCTTTCCCAATGCTCTTTGGGAGTGCCTTGGCCTTATAAATAGTTGTCGACATCCTTTTCTTATTTCACCTTTGTTTTTTTTTGGTTTTTATTTTGTTTTGTGTTATGTTTTGTAGGTCCCTGGTGTGTTTCCTTCTTCTTGTAGACAAGTATGCTTCACATGAAATCTAGTCCCTAGAATGGTACCTTATGCATTTTGGGTAGTTTAGAATCTATTGTTAGCACGGTGGAATTTGTTCGCGCTCTGGAGTTATTTTGCACCTGTGGTAAAAGGTTATGAGTGATCTTCATCAGATTCATATGTTGATAGTCTTGACATTGGTTAATAGAAGATCTAAGAAGCAAGTAAATGCATGGTCCTTGAGGGAAGATCGGTGGCACTAGTAATTGGCCAAGTCTAGAAATTGTAGAATATCTCAGGCCCAGAATGTTCTCTCCTATTCAGCAATTTAAAGCGGGTGGAAAGGTGAAAGGAGTACCACCGTGAAAATTAGATAAGCTTAAGGTTCATGGTGAAAGGAGTATCGCCTTCCCATCTTCAAAAAAAAAAAAGTATCTGAAGGATAGAGAATTCTAGTATTCAGAGGAAGGTGCAAGATATGATGATTTTGGTTAGATATATGTAGTGCCTCCTCTCTACATCTCCCATAAATCATTGGCTTGGTTTTATTTCAAAGCACACACTTCACAATTGATGAAGGACCAAAGGATTGAATCGTGGATGAGTCAGATTTTATCAGACACCTCACACCTTGCAAACAGAA
This sequence comes from Thuja plicata, assembly GCA_018584345.1. Lineage (NCBI taxonomy): Eukaryota > Viridiplantae > Streptophyta > Pinopsida > Cupressales > Cupressaceae > Thuja > Thuja plicata. The sequence continues at coordinate 754,504 of MU226929.1, read as the reverse complement.
TGCTCTAGATAAAGATAAATTTTAGTTTTGCTAACCAGAGATTTTGAAGTTCTCAAATGTGCTTAGGCATTCATTCTAGTGGGTCACCATTTGTTATACCCTACATACCTATCCCTATATTTGGTAGGCAAAATGTTGGGTCCCCCTTTTCCAACTTCTGTTTCCCCTTGGTTTCTTTTTGTTTTCACTGGCCTTTGCCTCTACAGGGTCAGTGTGGTGTTCTTTTTGTCTTCCTTGCTCCAGGGTCTAGTCCTAGAGTGTTGTCTTCTTTTCTCTAGTTGGATTCCAGAGTTTGGGATTCTTTGTCACCATTTCCTCTTTTGCTAGAGGGTGTGGTTGCAAGGAATCTCCAGGCCTAGAGTCTGGAGGTTTGCCTTCTTTTTGAGGTTTGTGAAAGAAAAGAGTGGGATATGTTTTTACCCTAAGGGTATAAATAGGTTTCACTAGTCATTATCACATTTACCGTGAAAAAATTACCCAGAGTGACTCCAGAGTGATTAAGGTGATTAAATAGCGATTAAGTGTGAATTACTCTCAATGCTTAGCACTGCTTAAACGGTGATTAATAGTTGTGTGTTCGTGGTCATTTGAGACTGGTCAGTTGTAGAGTGCCTCATGTGCTCGTTCTCCTACATCCTCTACATTTTAAGGCAGGTCCTGCTGGTCCCTCCCTCGTGCTTTCTAGTTTTTATTTGTCTGTGTTTTGGTTTGTTTCTACTTTTGTGTTTCATCCTCCTTCCCATTTTGTGTTTGTTTCTATTTTTTTTTTTTGTTCTTTTTTTTTCCTCCTATTGGTGGGATAGATTTTCCAGAGGGTTGTCCGCCCTCTATGTAGATGTAAAATTAGTATAAATGCTTATATATACCTTGTACATTTTGTAATTATATGTAAATAGCTGTATACAGGTTTTTGTTTTTGGATCAGCCCCTATAGTGCTTTGGCCCTTGTTGTGCTTCAAGGCTTTGTGTGGTCTTTTAAATTCCTTGTATGTCCTACCTTCCTGTTTGGTGGCAAGAGCTCATTGTGCTCCACATGTCAAAACCCCAAATTTGGAGCTTGCCCGAGAAGTGTCTACCTAGTTCAAACTTGGCACATTAGCTATTCAAGCCATGGTAGTTTTCTCTCTCCTTCGTCAACTCACCCTTAATGGCGGGTTAATTCTCCCCACACGCAAGCATTCAAAACTGACCCAAGTGGCATTCATGCTCTTGTGTGTTCAGACAGTTTTAAGCATTAATGTCATTACTCCCATTACTGCATGACCACGTGATGCTCCAATGTCACCCTTGTATAGCTAATCCTCGGTCATGTCAATAACGGTCATTTTTCTAGAATCTGGGTCCCAAGTTCCCCTTTGGTCTTTATTCCATTTCATCACATGAGCTAGAATCCCTAGAAGCTCGAGCATAGATCAAATTCCTAAGTCATTTCATTATATATACCTTTTTGGGGTTTGATGCAAACTAACACCATTTTCAAGATAGATGTGAAGTGGCGGTGAAATCTCCAGAATCTAGAATTTTATTATATTATCTATACTGACGATCGTATGATCTTGCAGGTTGCTAAAAATCACCATTCAATCATGTCTAAAGCATCAACATCTTCTCCACCCGGGAGCCTGAAACTTCCCACTACTTCTTCAACCAGGGTAACTGTCAACAAAAAGGATGAGAAGGCCTTGGAAAAACTCCCATTATCAATGAAGTATCTAAAGGGAGAGGTTATTCTAGGATCAAAGGTCAATTCCAAGCTTTAATTGGTTACCAACATAGGTGTCAGAGCATGGGAAGAAATGCAGGCCCTGGTTAAAATAATGTTCATACAGTGCAAGGCCAGAGATCTGATGGAACTCAATGTGGTTGCCTCTAGGATCCTTAAGGCTGCCTGCTTCCCTTGCTCAGTACAGTCTCTAGAGCTCATCCTCACCCTAGCATAACACTACAACACAACCATCTAGGCTATCATGCTTACCGCTCCTATTCTGACGAGTTATCCAACACCCATGTTGTCTCTGGACCCCACAACATTCTCTTCGAGACTAGGGATCCCCCATATTTCCAATGCTATATCCATCACCCAGACCCTAGCCCTAAATGAATTTGAGAAACTCCCTCAAGCGGCCTGGCAATACCTCAATACCAACTTGCTCAGGTCTCCCAGAAAGGATTTCATAAAGATGAAGCTGGAGATCCCTTAGATAGAATTCAAAGAGAGTATACAAATGGGGATCATCGCATTATGTAGAGTCTTTGGAGAGCCCCATGCTTAGAAATTCTTGGTGTGGATGTATTACTTCTTGTTTGGCATCGCCTCTGGCAACCAAACTTTCTATTGGGCAACAATCATCGCCAATCACGTGGATGCCTAACTCGTCAAGGTCAATCGGTCGCTCAAATTTTACATGACTTCTTATTTCTTGTGTGCACTGGTGCAACAACACCCCATCACCAGGGGATTACTCACAGTTGGTGATCTTAGGACTGGTAAAGTCCAGAATGCTCCATTAGATTATTTCCCACAAATCCAATGGGAGGCTAGTTTTCCCAACTTTTGTAGAGTAAATGATGCTTTCATTTACTACAATATTATTACACCCACTCAAGATGCCGGATATCAGCTTTCAAAGGAAGTGATGACTTTGGTCAATACTTATGGCCATTACTACATTCAATTTCAGTAGCACACTTACATTCGAGTGACCGGCTTCTCCAGAAAACCCTACCTATTACCCAAACATTGTGGGGATAGGATATTTATTTTGGAATATCACAGACAAATTCTAGATTTGCGTGCCTTCTTTGCATTGAAGAAGGTTACCAACATTCTGTTCCCAATAGCCTACGGGAACTATTCTTGTATCCTTGTAGTGGAAAAGGAGGCTGATGGTGAACTTAAATGTTTAGGGCTGGCAGAATTCTATTTGGAGTGGAATAATTTTGATCTGCTGGACAAGATAGTAACGATACTTCCCAGGGTAGTAGACCCTCACAAGATTCACTTGGAAGATTTCTAGGAAGACTGCCAGGATGATGTTGAAGTCCAGAACTGGCATTTTGTCTGGATGACACAAGGCATGATGAAGTGCCTCAAGCTTCAAAATTTTCCCAAGGAATTTTTGGACATTGGGTCCACAGAAGACCCACATTACAAAGAACATGGAGTATATAAAATGGCTCTCCCTCCAGTGGCCTGGGACACCCCAGAAGGCTCGATGATTGAGGACATCACCTACAATGTAATTGAATGCAGCCATGCATATTTCCAAAAGCTGTGTCTGAAAACTACATGAAGAGTTGGCCCATCTTTGTCGGGGTCAACTTTTGCGGCGGGAACCTCTGCATAGGGTGCAGATAGAGGAAAGAGAAAATTTGGGACCCCACCCTAGATCCCATCCACAATTCCCATTATGAAATAATTGTAGCTTCAACTAGAAGCATCCCACCAGATTAAGGAGGCATTAAGCACCTAGCTAGGAGTTCAAGTTATTATAGCAGAACCTACCCTCCCTTCTGGCTCTCCTTTGCTTGTAGAACTAATGGTTTGGGTAACGGGGACCAAAGCGGAGGAGCGCGCAACTATGTTAGATGTCAGACCCCCATTGGTAACCAAGAGGAAGAAGAAAAGGAAAAAAAATCCTCAGACAATGGTGGAAGTAGAACTTGGGATGCTCGACATCCCTGAAGTACAGGTTCTCTCCTCAGACTCCCCCGAGCTGGACAATCAGCCAGAAAATTCCCTAGAGACCTCCCCTCCACATGATGACTTTGATGATATATTTGGGATAGAAAAACTTGTAAATTTACAAGGGGATATTGGGAGAGTGGTGGAAGAGTTCACTGGCCAAGAGGAAGTAATAATCCCCACTAAAGGGGAAATACCAAAGAAGGAAGTCTCCATTGCGTAGGAAGTCTTGGTGGAAAAGGAGAAAGAGCCTAAATAGGTGGAAATATCTGATGCCCAAGAAAAGTAGGTCACAGAGACTGAAAAAGAGGAAAGGCAAGTGTAGATCAAGCAGTTGGCTTTGGCTGGGGGAACTGGAACTACAAGAACAACCATTACCTCAGCTGCCATGCTTCAGATGCCTCTACCCACCGAAGATAGCATGACATTTGGCCAGGTGATCCCGGTTATATTACAAGTATATCTAGTGTGGAAACCTTCGCCACCTCCATAGGATAAGCTAATAGGAGAGGATGTCCTAGGAGATGATGCTAGAGAAGAACAAAAATAGTAGCATCAAAAAGAAGGAGAAGACCCCAAGAATATTAATATTGATTCTACCAATGCTGCTAAGGAAAAAATACTGATGCCACAAATGTAGATGATGTAGGTGGTCTAGAAAATATAGAGAAAGAGTCCAAAGAGATTCCAAATACCAGGGATGAACAACAGAACCCTGGAGGAATCTAAGAAGAGGAAGGCCCCAGTAGTGGCAAAAGCCCATCTCTCCCTAGCCGAGATGATGGCACAGGTGCAAGGCACTGCCAAATAGAAGAAGGCCTGGAGCCTCCACTCCATTCAAACTGGTCCGGGCGAAGATATAGTTGTAGTGGTTGCAACCCCTCCCCCAGATACAAATGCAGTGATAGTAAGGGCTGAAGGTTATGCAATCATAGAAGTGCCTCTCAGGAGGAGAGATAAACAGAGTGAGCTAGACCTGCTAAGAGAGGCAACCCAGATAGTTGAAGCCCAGTATGAAAAATAGGTGCTAAAGTTAAAGGAGGAAATAGAGGAAAATGAAAATCTTGTCAGACTTCTCGCTGACCTTGCACAACCACTGGCTGAGATCCATCAAGAAGATTCCACCTTCGGACCACTAGTTCCATAGGGTGACATAGACACTCTTAGGGCCATGAAGAAGAAAGTGAGAAAGCAACTGGTTACGGCCCTCAAAGAGAAGGTCATAGCAGTCTGGTATCCTTTGGACCTATACAAGGAATTCATTAGAAGGGTTTCAAAAGTTGATCCCTTCACCACCAAGACTTGTGCCCTAAAGGACTATGCCATTAGCAAGTTTGATGAGTTGATGGAGTCTCGGTATCAGTCTGCCAGAGACTTCAATGGAGGGAAATTGTTAAGAATATCTAAAATGATGCTCTAGGCTCATGAATCTATTAAGCTAGTCGATGAATTCTGGGATAGGTTCGGAGATATTGAAGATAAGTTCAGAATTATTCGGGACCGGTGGAACAGTACCAAAGATATAGAAGGAGATGGCATTAGCCAAATTTTGGAGGCATTCAAGAACATGGGACAATAGAGCTCTCTGGATTTTGGAGATTTTTACTAGTAGGGTGCATTTTATAAAATTCATTATTCTTTGAGCGTAAGCTCCAAGACTCCATAATTCTAGATCCAAAGTTTTGTATTCATTCAGTGACCCACATCTAGGTTCTCCGGAGCTGACCGATCAGTATCCAGCAGATAATAAGGGGGTCAGAAGGTAGGTGATCTCGATAAGGCATGTCAGATAGAGGGATGGCCATGACAGGTGATTTTCCCAAGGTGTCACTCCAGCATCAACTACCTAGTGCATCAAAGACAGTGAGCCACATTTCGCATTAATGAGGCATGTAGCCTCAAACTCTAGGAAGATTGGATTTCTTCTATTCTTACTATGGAATTCTAAGATAGTGAGCTGAATTTCACATTAATGAGGCATGTACCACCCACCAGATATTGTATTTTAATGTTGAGTGTACAGTTAGATTAGGTTAGTTTTAGGGCAAGTTTTGTGTATAAATAATAAGTCCAACCTCATTTCAAGGGTTGGCAAAATTGATGATTTTGTAGTCCAATACTTTTAGCATTTTATTTCTAGTAGTTTTAGAGCTCAATGCTCAGTAGTTCTTAGTTTTTAGATGCTCCCTTGGAGCCATTGATGTATACACTAGTATTGCTGGAACATTTTGTTAATAAAGAAGGAAGAGTTTTTGGCAATGATGTTGTTGGTGTTTTGATCTCTGGGTTAGCAAGATCTCTTTTTTGTTGTATGCTTCTAATGTCCCTTTCTCTGGTGTTTTGTTAGATTAGATGATCTCATTTTCCTTTGCTATTGAATATGTATGAACTAATGGTTCTGTATGTATTTAGTATTTAGTGTAGCTCATTAGAGCATTGTTGATGTTAAAGATATACTGCATAACTATAACTAGAAGTAACAATCTCCTAACCTTGATCTATCTTTTTATGTTTATTTGGTAAACTCATGCATGTTTGCAGATAACCCCAACCTACTAACAAAATCCCCAGAGAAGACGAGTCAAAACCAGCTATCCCCCCAAACAAAACAATCACTTGCCCAACTTAGATCCCCTTACCATTAAGACCTGACACTCAAGTGCTTGAAGGCTTGAAGAATTTATTCCCCGGACAACCTTTATAGGCAAAGTTGGCTGGTACCCCAGTACCCGATGACAACTCTTCCTCTATTGATGAGACCGGTCACAAAGTCTCGTCAACAAAACAAAGCTAAAGTTTTCTGTGGACATTGAGCAACATAGAAAGAAACAACATTCACTGAGAAAAATGAATTGGAGCAAAGGAACATAAGAGAAAAAATGATCAGAAAGGTATTATGAGCTTACAATAAATCTTAACATCTCCAAAGTTTAGTTGTATTTATGAACAAATCATATACTGTTTCAGTTTAACCATTGGATTAGAAAGTCTCTTAACCAAGAAGGATTTAACAATCCTTTATATATTGAGATACATCCCAAGGAGTATAAAAAGGTTGTTCATATTGACAAGCATAGTGAATGCAGAGGTCAATTTATTAACTGTTAGTGATAAATCCTCTAACAAGTTTGCACTTAACATTGTGTTTGTAACCTTTAACAGGGTTGGTTTTTCACCTAGCTCACTTCAGAAGAGTGAAGTTTTGGGTTATCGGTCCCATGTATTTTTTCCCCTAACAGGGTTCCCATGTTAAAAATCCATGTGTCAAATGTGTATATGGTTCATTACTTTAATGTTTTGCTTTACACATTACTAAAACATGATTGATCGGTAAACACTAAATCATTTACAATATTTTGGTAACGTTTAAGACTGCTATTCGGTAAATCTTAAGAATAAGGATTAATAGTAAACTCTGAGTAGTAGTTATTTGATAAGACTATTTAAAGGCATTCATCTTGTAGGACCGAAGATAACTAGATATTTTATATTTAAGATATAAAGTTTTGGTTGGTTTATTAGATTAATTTTTAAGGCCACTGATTGCCCCCCCCCCTCTCTCAGTTATTCTAACAATTGGTATCAGAGCTTGTATGCTTAGAAAGGGTGTTTAAAGACTCAAGAAAAAGATCAAAAGATTAGAAAAAGGGATGTGCCTAAGTTGAATGAAGAAAAATTTGCATCATGGAAAAGTAGGATAAGACTCCACCTATCAAGTATTGTTAATGATGTTACTCAATACTTGGATACTGAATAAGTGTTGCCTACAGGACCTCACACACTTGATCAATTGAGAGAAAAGTATGAAAACAATTCTATGATGATAGAACTTGCTTCCTCACTCTCTGATGTTGAATTTGAAGATGTCAAATCATGCACCACTGCAAAGCAAATGTGGGACAAATTGAAGCTAGTACATGGAGGAGATACAAATGTGCTAAGAGCGAAAGTAGAAATCCTAAGAGGAAAATTTGATGACCTAAGAATGAAAGAGGGAGAAAACATCAATCAATATATTGGTAGAATCAAAGAGGTTGTAAATTCCATTTGAGGAGTAGGAGGTGTACTTGAAGAAGAAACAGTGGTAAGTAAAATTCTCAGAACCTTATTACCTGCTTATGTTAATAGAGTATCTTCTATACAAGAAATGAGAGCAGTAGAAAATAAAAATGTTACTCTAGATAGTCTAATTGGTAGACTTATTTCATTTGAGATGAATAACTTTGAAAATAGTGTCTTACCATCTATTGAGTTTGCATTCAAGTCTTCATTGAAAATAAGTAAATCAAGTCATAAACACACTATGAGAAATGATAGTGAAAGTGATAGTGATGATCAAGAACTTGATGAGATTGAAGCACTAATGGCTAGAAGATTGTAGAGAGGCAAAGGTAGATACAAAGGTAAATTACCACTTGTATGTTTTAATTGTAAAGAGGTTGGAAACTTTGCTTCTAGATGTCCTAACAAAAGAAAAGAAGACAGAAACAATGAAAAATCATATGAAAAGAAGTTTGACATAAGTGATGACCAAGATTACCAAAGCAACCGAGAATCTAACAGAAGAGATACCCAAGACTACAAGGACAAAGGAAAGAAAGCTTGTTACCTAGCTGAGAACAAAGATGGAAATATTGACACTGAATCTGATGAAGATATTGAGGTGGTATTTGTTTCTATGAAGGATGATTCAAATGAAGAAGAAAGGTATGTTGAAATTGCACTCATATCTAAGGTTAGCAAGAATGATGTCTCAATTATTGATAGTGATTGTACTCACCACATGTTTGGAGATAAAGAAAAGTTTGAAACTTTTGAATATTATAATGGTGGATTAGTAAGAATTGGTAATGACTCACCTTGTCCAGTTGAAGGTAAAGGAACCATAATGTTGAATAATCTGATTAGATATGAAAATTCATACTGGGTAAAAGGACTTAACTATAACATATTGAGTGTTTTAGAGCTGAATAACATAGGTCACCGAGTTGCATTTGAGAACAAAATGGAAAAGATATTTAATGAATCAGGAAGGTTGATCGGAACTAGTGAACAGACAAAAGGTAACCTATTCTATCTTGATGATATTAACACCACTTGCCTAATGTCTAGAAATGAAGACATATGGTTGTGGCATAAAATGTTATGTCATGTGAATTTTGACAACAAATTTAGGATAAGAAATAAAAGGAAAGTAAGAGGCTTACTGAGCATGTCAAAGCCCGACCATGTCATGTGTAAGAATTGTCAAAAAGATAAAATGACAAAGTCTAGTTTCAAGAGAAAAACCTACACATCTAATGCCATTCTAGAATTAGTCTATACTGACCTATGTGCACCCATGAGAATAAAGAGCTACTATGGAGATAAATAATTCATTCTATTTGTAGATGATTATTCTAGAATGATGACAGTCATGCTCTTAAAAGAGAAATAAGAGGCATTCATGTTTAAATGGTATAAATCTATTGTGGAAAATTAAAGTGGTAAGGAACCAAAATTCCTAATATCAAATAGAGGAGGAGAATTTATTTCTGATGAATTCACTAACTTTTGCAATGAGCATGGAATTCAAAGATAGGTTTTTGCACCAAGAACACTACAGCAGAATGGGATTGCTGAGAGAAGGAATAGATCAATTGTTGATTGTGCCAGAACACCGGTGATTGAGAAATGTATCACTCAAACATTCTATAGGGAAGCTATTAGTACTATTGTCTACACATTGAACAAAGTTAAATTGAAGAAAGACACCAATAAGACACCCTATGAACTATGGTATGGATACACACCCAATGTAAGTTACTTCATAATTTTTGGTAGTCAATGTTATATTTTGAAAGATTATAGAAATGGAAAGCTTAACTCCAAAGGTGATGAAGGAATATTTCTAGGACATTCTACCAAAATCAAGGCTTATAAATGTCTTAACAAATCCTCTAACAAAATCATTTGTAGAGAAAAATCATGAGGATAGAAGAAATGAACCAAAAGACTAAAATAGGTTTGTCTACATTGAACAACCAGACACTCTGCCTGAGCAATAGTGTATCTCTCCCGAGCGACAGAACAATGAACCCGAGCATAAGGCTGCAAACACCAAAAATCAAGAAATTGCTCAAGATGATGTACCGAGTGATGGAGATCAGAATGAAGGTCAATATGGTGATTAGAATGATGAACAAAGAGGTGAACCGATACTTGCCAAGTATGTCAAAAGACTCCATCTAGAGAACCAGATCATAAGAGACAAAAAGGCTGGAATGAGAACAAGAAATACGTCACTGAACACTAGATGTTTAATTTGTGATTTTGAGCCTAAATCTGTTAATTTTGTACTTAAAAATGAAGAATGGGTCAGTGCTATTAATGAAGAGATAGAGCAGATTAAGAAGAACATAACATGGACACTAGTACCGAGACTAGATGACAAAAATATCATCGGTACCAAATGGATATTCAAAAACAAGCTGAATGAGAATGGACAAGTCATAAGGAATAAAGAAAGATTAGTATGCAAGGGGTATGCACAAGAAGAAGGTATTGATTATGGAGAAACCTTTAGACCCATTGCTAGACTAGGAGTAAGAATGTTACTTTCTTATGCTACATTCAAAGGATTCAAAGTATACCAAATGGATGACAAATCTGCATTCCTAAATGGAATAATAGAAGAAGAGGTATACATTGAACAACCATAAGGGTTTGTTGATCCTAACAAGAGAAACATGGTTTGTAGACTACATAAATCCTTGTATGGGTTGAAATAAGCACCGAGAGAATGGTATGAAAGACTTCACTCCTATCTCATAAGTATTGGATTTGTTAGAACAAGTTAAAATAGTAATCTCTATTTAAAAGAAGACACTGATGATAACATTTTGATTGCTGAAATATTTGTTGATGATATCATATTTGGAGGCAATGATATGTTATGCAAATCATTTTCTAATGAAATGAGAAAAGAGTTTGAGATGTCAATGTGTGGGGAGATCAAATTATTTCTTGGTCTACATATTCTTCAATAGGATGCAAGCATCTACATCAAACAATCCAAATACATCAAGGAAGTGGTGAAGATATTAAAGAAGGAAGATTCCAAACTAGTTGGAACACGTATGGCAACTGGATGCAAGCTGACAAAAGAAGACACATCAACCGAGGTAAATCAGACCTTATATAGATAATTTATTGGAAAGATAATGTATGTTGTACATACTAGACCAGATATAGCACATGTAGTTGGAATAGTTACAAGATTCTCTGCTAATCCCAAGGAATCAAACATGACTATTGTCAAAAGTATTATGAGATATCTAAAGAATATTGAGGAATATGGATTATGGTAACAAAAAGAAGGCAAATTTGAGCTTCAAGTACATACAAATGTTGATTGGACTAGAAACGTAGATGACTGAAAGAGCATAATAGGATGAGAATTCTTTATGGGTGATAGACTTGTCACATGGATCAGCAAAAAGCAAGGATGCATCTCACAATCTACTCTAGAAGTAGAATATGTGGCTACTGCTGCAAATCACTCTAATATTTCATGGATCAAGAAATTACTGGAAGGTATGAATATGAAAATTCTTGAACCAGTAATTATCTATTGTGATAATACAAGTGAAATAAACATTTCAAAGAACTTTGTCATGCATGCTAAGACAAAGCATATTTCTATCAAGTATCATTACTTAAGAGAACAAGTGCAAGAGAAAGATGTGATACTATAATATGTTCAATCTAAGGAACAATTAGTAGACATATTCACCAAGCCATTTCCTAAAGATACATTTGAGTACCCGAGGAAGAGACTAGGGGTTAGACCCTTTTCTATTGGTCACTAAGCTGACTAGGAGGTTGCATCAACCTACACACAATCAGGAGATCATTCATGTTGATGCAAGCAAAGAGATGCACTGCAAAGATACATCTATACACAACAAGGTACTTATCTATACCAAATAATAGAGATACTGATTTGCTAAAATAGAGCTATATTGCTGATGGAAGGGAAATTCAAGGAATATATTTAAAAAAAAAGAAAGAGTTTGGTATTGTTGTCAAAGGGAGAGAAGTATCCAAAGGAAGAGATAAGAGATAACTTAAATATGAAATATCTATCAGAAGTTTTCAAAAGGAGAGATGTACTTAATGAATATAGAGAGAAATATATTGTTGTCAAAGAAAAAATAGATATTCATCAAAGAGAGGAATAGTGAAAGGGAGAGAAGACATCAGAGAAAGATTCAAAGAAACATCCATCTAAGGGAGAGAAGATTCTACAACAAAGGGATAGATACAATCAGAAGTTTTTACATCTATCTAGGGAAGGGAAAGAAGAATAAAGATAATACTCTGCAAGAATCAAATCTAAGCTAGAAGAGCTTACCGAGTCAGACATTTGTATTGTTTATAGAATAATAAGTTTGGTAGAGATTGATGAACTACAATTGATATATTTCATATTGTATTAGTATTATGTAGTATTTTTCCATCAATGCCAAAGGGAGAGATTGATGAGCTGTAACTGATTGAATGTTTGAAGATGACAAAGTTGATGATCACCGAAATGCAGAAATTTAATGTAAGACATTAAATCCGTTAATTTATTATATTGTCATTAATGTCAACTTGATATACTCTGATTGGTCATATTCATATTGTCAAATAATTCAAAGAACCAAAGAAATAAATGTTATGTTATTAGTAATGCATAAAAAATTAGTATACACCAAGTGACAACAAACATCGACGGACAGTGCACACCGATAGATAGAGAACCCCAAAAAAAGTAACAGTGATACCTAAGAAAGATACTTGAGAAAGCATTACCGATGAGAACCAAAGTAATACCCGAGTAGAAGTGAAAGTCACAGTGTTTCCTGATAGAAATAGAACCCTAGCAGACAGATATGCCTGAGGACAATTGAAGTTAAGACCGAGAAAACAAGGAGTTAAACACCGATCAGAACTAAAGTTTAGAAACAATAAAAGACTTAGCTGGAAGGAGCTAAATATGGATTTAACTGATTGATTACATTGTTTTCATCGACCAATTAAAATCTAGAGATAAGCTAGAGATTTAAAACTAGTTTTATTCCAGTTATCAAGAAGAAATCTACAAGATAAAACTAAAGAAAGCTTTAAATAAATAAAGGTGAGATTTGTAGATCACGTCAAGAACAAGAAAGAAAAGGACCTAGAAATAGTGAAATCATGTCTATAAAGAGACAAGTTAATTCATAACAAATGGGGTAATATAGAAGAGGATGATGAAGAGAATTCTGGTGACAAAAGAAGTCTTCATATAGACCTGATCATACAAGCTAAAGAATAGAGTTAAATTTTTCTGTAGACACTGAGCAACAGACAAAGAAACAATAGTCATGGAGAAGAAAGAAGTGGATAAAAGAAACAAAAGAGAAAAATTTATCAGAAAGTTATTTTGATTTTAAAATAGATCTGAACATCTGCAAAGTTTAGTTGTATTTATGAACATATCATATATTGTTGCAATTTAACCATTGGATCAGAAAGTCTCTTAACTGAGTAGGATTTAACAATCATTTATATATTGAGATACATCCCAAGGAGTATCAAAAGGCTTTTCATGTTGACAAGCATATTGAATGTGAAGGTCAAGTGATTAACTGTTAGTTATAAATCCTCTAAAAAGGTCACACTTAACAGTGTGTTTGTAACCTTTAACAGGGTTGGCTCTTCACCGAGATCACTTCAGAAGAGTGAAAATTTTGGGTTACTATTCCTTAGTGGTTTTTCCCCTAACAGGGTTTCCACATTAAAAATCCATGTGTCATTTACTGTATTTCGGTAAAGGCTAAGACTTTTATTTGGTAAAGCTTAAGAATAAGGATTAACAGTGAACTCTGAGTAGTAGTTATTTGATAAGATTATTTAAAGGCATTCATCTTGTAGGACTGAAGATAACAAGAGGTTTTATATTTAAGATATAAAGTATTGGTTGGTTTATTGGATTAATTTTTAAGGCCATTGATTCACCCCCCCTCAGTTATTCTAACATGAAGGGGGTTTATATAGGAATTTTGAGACTAGATGAATGACCGAGATTAATTCTTTGAAATAATATTGGATGGATGAGATAAATCAAGAATGGAGGAGATTTGGGTAACTTTTCAAGATAGAATATTTAATTCCATTTTAACTCAAAAAGTGAAGAGTTATTTAGGAAATAAAGAAGAAGATAATGTTAGTATTTAGAAGCATTGAGGGGGGGGTTGAATCAATGTAACTAAGTACTTAATAATTTTCACCACCGATCTTACAAAGCTAATCAACAACTTCTAAATAATGAAACACACAACTAATGATGTCAAATAGATGTAAATAACACCAAGCATCCACATAAGAAACACACATAACCCATAGATTTTTCATGTGGAAACCCTTGTAAGAGGGAGAAAACCATGTTGGGGATGACACCCACAAGCTTACGACTACAATAAATGATTTTTCCCTATTAGGATCTATAAATACCCTTTCTAAGGGTTCACCTTGTTAGGAGTGACCAGTAAACTATTAGGATACAATCAGATTAGTTATGATCTACCTTGCTAGAGGATTTAAAAAATCCAATAAAGAAGTTACCTTGTTAAAGGCTTTATAATAAGAACCTATTAGGGTTCACTCAGTTAAGGGATTTTTCTTGCTGCAATTGCTAGGGAACAACAAGATAAATGATTTGGAAGTAGCACTACTTTCCTATTAGATCCAATATATTCTCTACTTTTTGATACTACACTAATCTATTCTCCTTCAAACTCTGATCACTCCACTTGAAAATACAATCACAACCCTAAATAAAAATGATTTAGACCATCTTAAATAGTGTAGTCTTTAGGTCACTACAACCTAGAAACTTTCCATCATAATTGGCAAAAAGTATCGACCAACCACCTCAAGATCAATGAAAAAAATACCTAATATGTTGGCATTAAAGGTAATATCCATTTTTATGACCAATACTCGACCATATATCCAATGCCTTAACCAATTTAATATGAAACTATGATCGGTGAACCAATAGGTATACTCTCTCCTTCACCAAAAATACAATTCACTCAAATCACTAAAATACCTATTGCAACTGGAATAATAAATTCCAATGACCATATAGAAATATCCTTTAAAAATGCAACACTTGAACTGTACTAAAACTCAATCACTACCAACTTATCTAATTGAAAAACTATTCTTCCTGTACACCGATCAATGCACTTAACTTTTTCTTCCATTACCGATCATGTAAATATCTTACTGGTTGTTCCAATCATGTTAACTGACAATATTCCATCAATGACAACCAATTATGCATCCCTTATGACTGCTCCTCATAAGAACTCAAAAATACCATAATTCCAACAATCCCCTCCTTTGGCATTGATAGAAAAAAATTTGTGTAACAACATTCTTCCATACATAACTCCACATAAGTTCATACTTCCCATACTCATACTCATACCTAAACTCATACTCAAACTCAAACTCATACTCATACTCATACTCATACTCATACTCATACTCGCCCTTTTTTTCATACAATGGAAAAGTTTCACAAATTGAAATGTGTACAAATATGGCATACCATTCTAACATTTTGTCAAATATATCCTTGTATTTTTCCTTTGTTGTCTCCAATGACGGATCCCATGAATTTTTCAAATAGTTCATAGAAATGATATGCCCATCTAGATTAGATGCTAACTGCTCCATGCCATCTAGAGTGCTCAAATTTGGTAACTCAATTAGATTTTCTATATTCTTAACATGTTGTATCACCACTACTAGGGGTGCTAGGTATGTTTGTACTTCAAGTAGTATGATGGCCCTCTTCTCATGTTCATCTTGTAACTTCCTCACTTTATATGTAATCATTTTCACGTTGGCATTGTATTTTGATGTAGAGCTTGTGATAGGATCAAAATTTTAAACTAATTTTTCAAGCTCCTTTTTGGCATCTTCTCTGTTCTTCTCCAAATCCTTGGTAAAATCTGAAAGTTTTGATACTTTGGTCAATAATTGACCTATCTCTTTTAGTATGTTATTTTTTTAATCTACAAGTTCTAAAAGTGTCTTCTTGTCTTTAGTTATCTTCTCTATCAACTTCACAGTCCTTTTCTTCTCATACTAATGCTCATCCAAATTGATTTGGTCATCCTCCAAGTTAGGTACTTGATAAAAAAAAGGTTTTGATCAATACATCCAATTTACAAATAGGACTATCCTATTTTTTATATTTAGTGTAGTGGCACCTGAGAAAATACTTAAGTTCACCTTATTTCTAAATATATTCAAATGTATTCGAATAAAAAACTAAACATAATTAGAAATTCTGCAATAACCCGCCAAATGCATTTGTAACCGAATGGAATACAAAGTGTCAAAAGGAAGCGTACAGTTTTGTAACTGCTGAGGTTGTCTTTATATAGACAACATTTTTTAATCAAAGGAGAGGTCAATAGAGAGTAGGTATTGAAGGTAGTGAATCAAAGATAAAAGAGAATCCAAATGGCTCTCTGGTGGTAGCCAGAGAGCCATTCATTTGTATTTGCAGATTTAATGTATTGAATGGTTTTGATAATATGGTCCCCTTCAAGTTTCTCTGAGTAGTTTCATTATTTTCAAAGTGATGCAACTCAGTTTATGGTAATCAGATTTTGATTTCATTTTTTTGAAGAATATGATAGTTAAGTGATTTGGGTATCTAGAATTATCAAGAAACAATATTAAATGCTCTATTTGTTATGTATCGGGCTTTCTTGAACAATTACAATTTAGATGGTGGAAACCATTATGTGGTAAGGAATGTATTTAAAATCAGTTTTCTAAGTCATGATTATGTTTAAGTCTGCAATGGTTTATTAAAGAACCATTATCCAAGGTGGTTGGTAGTTTGTCTATGCTTGAATCAGTTGTTTTATTTGACAAAAAAACAGCCTTGAATGCGAAGGGCATAAGTTTCAAACCAGCCATTGGATTTCCTTAAGATTTTAATATGTTTGGAGAAACCTAATTATGTAGCATTTCCATGGAGGGGTTGGAAAAATATTGTGGGGATAAAGAGTTATTAACCTCTGAGTAGACATCTATATGAGAAGGCAACAAACTATCATAAAAGATAGTCAAGTGGTAAGGTTGAGTTTGTTTCATGAAATGAGTTGGTTCAATGACAAAATATGGAGAGAATTATTAAGTTGATGTTGTTATTTTGAGTAGGTTTTATTATTGAATGTTGGAATCATAAAATATTGTAAGCCTCACATAAATGTTTATGGAGAAAGAAGAATAATATGCAAATTTGAAGAATACCATCGATGCCCTCTACATCAAGTGGCATCAGAGCTCGGAAGATTCTAAACGTGTAGGTGGAAGCTACAATAGGAAGTATGATGGGTTATTTTTGTGAATTTTATGGTTTCAGATTGGTTTTGATTCATTAAGTTGTAGTGGGTGGATAGGAAGGTCTACCAAAGGCCATGGGAGATGGTCTTGTATGTTGTCGATAGACTGGGGATAGAGGCATGAGGGACTCCCAGGTGAGGGAGAGAGGTTAACACAACATGGATGATTGGACTATGCAATGGAAGAAGCACCTTGAAGGTGACCAACATAACTCCATATATGGGAGTTAGTTGATAGAGAAAGAGGAAGCAGGGGAGGCATCGATCTAGTAGAGGCAGAGATTTATTTGTAGATTCTCACCAGCACGTTTCCATGGGACATGGAAACATTTTAAGTTTGGAAGTATGGTGCAGTGGCACCTAGGAAAACAATTAAGTTCACCTTATTTCTAAAGATATTCAAATGTATTCGAAATAAAAAACTAAACATTATAAATTCTACAATAACTTGCCAAGTACATTTGTAACCAAATGGAATACAAAGTGTCAAAAGGAAACGTACAGTTTTGTAACTACTAAGGTTGTCTTTATATAGACAAAAAAATTTAATCAAAGGAGAGGTCAATAGAGAGTAGGTATTGGAGGTAGTGAATCAAAGATAAGAGAGAATCCAAATGGCTCTCTGGTGGCAGCCAAAGAGCCATTCATTTGTATTTGTAGATTTAATGTATTGAATGATTTTGATAATACGGGGCCCTTCAAGTTTCTCTGAGTCATTTCATTATTTTCAAAGTGATGTTTTAAGCAACTCAGTTTATGGTAATCAGATTTTGATTTCATTTTGTTGAAGAATGTGATAATTAAGTGATTCAGGTTTCTGGAATTATCAAGAAACAATATTAAATGCTTTGTTTGTTATGTATCAGGCTTTCATTGAACAATTCCAATTTAGATGGTGGAAACCATTATCTGGTGAGGAACCTATTTAAAATCAGTTTTCTAAGTCATGATTATGTTTAAGTCTGTAATGTTTTCTTAAATAACCGTTATCCAAGGCGGTTGGTAGTTTGTCTATGCTTGAATCAGTTGTTTTATTTGAAAGAAAAATAGCCTTGAATGTAAAGGGCATAAGTTTCAAACCAGCCATTAGATTTCCTTAATATTGTAATATGTTTGGAGAAACCTAATTACATAGATTTTCACCAAAGGGATTGGAAAACTATTGTGTAGATAAAAATTTATTAACCTTTGAGTAGACGTCTATACAAGAAGGTAGAAAACTATCATAAAAGATAGTCAAGTGGTAAGGTTGAGTTTGTTTCATGAAATGAGTTGGTTCAACGACAAAATATGGAGAGAATTATTAAGTTGATGATGTTATATTGATTAGATATTATTATTGATTGCTACAATCATAAAATATTGTAAGCCTCACATGAATGTTTATGGAGAAAGAAGCATAATATGCAGATTTGAAGAATACCATTGATGCCCTCTGCATTAATATTCCACATCAGGAACTAATTTACTAATTATGTACCTGGAAGCCTTTAGTAATCTAACCTTATTATTCTTGTCTTTTAGTTTTTCCTTTTTTTTTTTTAATTTCACCTTAATCTTCTCAAATAATTTCCTCTACTACTTAGGGATCATCTTTGTTATATCAATAAGTGCTTGAATTTCTTCATCTTCTTGCTCACCTTCATCCTCTTCCTCAGAACTATTGAGTCCTTTGTTCTAATATTATTCTTAGTGAAAGATTCACTTGTTAGCTCCAACTTCCTCTTTACTCAAAGTACCTCTTTATCACCCTTTTTATCTTCACTTTTATGTTCTATCATTTTCTCTGCAATCTATTCACTTGGTGCATCCACTTGAGTTTGAATATCAATATTTTGTATCAGGATAGGTATATCAGAGATAAAAATACCTATGACATCTCTTGTCTCTTCAATTGTTGACTCTTGACCTTTTCCTTTCTCTTCTACTAATTTTTTTTTTGTTTCTTTCTCAAGTTTCAATAACTTTTTCCATATATCCACTATCTCATCTCTTACCACTTGTATTTCTCTAATCAGAATCCTTGTCACTCAATTCCTTGTCTGGAATTCTAACCTCATAGCTTCAACCTATTAAATTCACATCCTCATTCATCAATTCATGTTGAAAAAGTGCAAGTTTTTGTTCCATCATCTCTCTGTCAATCTTCAGAGCTTCTCTCCATCTCTTATCTACTGCTTTGTATAGTTCCTTAGGTATGGCCTTGTATAATTCACTTGGTGCTTTGTAAAATGCATGTATACTCCCTACAAATACATATTCTATCTTCTTTTTACCTTTACTATCAAATTTATCAAAGTTTTTCTTAACATCACTCATCCTTCCATATCCCTTAACATCTTGGATTATGCTATCAACAGTAATAGTTTCATTATTCTTGAAAAAATTATCAGTAGCCTTCCCTACTACTGTAAAATTCTCTCCTCTATCTCTTAGCTCTTTTTGTTCCTTATCAGACTCAGTTTCAACTTCATCAGCCTCATCTTTATCCTTTCTCACTTTCTTTCCTTTTGACTCTTTATAGCCAGATGTTTTCTCTTTCTTCCTTTTATAATTTTTCTAAATAGTCATAAGTGAATTATTTTGTGGCTTAGTCATAATAGGAGTAGTTGTAGATTGAGTTTGTTTAAATGGTGTAATTCCTTCATCTTTAGCTTTAGCTTTCTTGACTTCATCAACAGACGTTCTTGCTTCCTCAAACTCCAATTTCTTCCTAAGTTTAGTCATCATTTCTTGATTAATACCGCTCATTTTGGCTAAGTTATCAACTTGTTTCCTTATCTTCCTTTGGATTACCAATGCCTTCAATTCACTATGAATTTTTAGAGATGACCCCTCAAAAGTTCCAAACCTAGGTGTTGAAGTATCAATTAGTTTTGACAATAGTACATTGGCATGTAGAGTGACCAAATCACCATCTACCTCATATCCCATAGTTGGTAACCAAAATGTCCTCGGTTGCACTGCTTACAATATACATGTATATGTATCTACTAGAAAACAAATATCATTTTTATACTTTTCAACAATACCAGTTGGGATTCTCTCTCTCATGTGTATTTTCTCTTGAAAATATTTAAAATATCCCCAAATAAGAGTATTAAAATTGTTTCCTAACGTCTTGATACATTGCTTAATCTACATTACTACCAGTTTGTCCCTTGACCATGTGATTGGACCTATTCCAAGAAATTGATTCTGCAGTAAAAGAATATACATACCAGGAGTGATTCCTATTTGAATGATTATTTCTTATCCTTCTTGATCCTTTCCATGTTTATGAATAATTGGCTTCTCAACATCTCACATAGGTCACATTTGACATCTTCCTTCACCATTCTATAAGCAGCATGAATTTTTTCACTAGGTACATTGTTCAACTGACTAGATTGGTATACTCTATACCCTACCACAATTGCATCAAACCTCACTTCATCATCTTCAATTTCTTTGATATTCATATCTGTGTTGGTTCTTTTTATTTATTATCCTTTTATACCTGAGGCTCAGATATATTCCTCTATATGCCCAAACACTTATTCAAAAAGAAAAACAAACAAAATCAACAAGGTTCTTAAACCTTCTATACTTTGAGCTCCACATCACATAGGTGAGTAGACCTAAACTGCACACACATGAATCCTTTTGACATACAAAAAGCTTGTAGATATATAACTATGGAATAGCTTTCAAACCTATAGGTAACATATACCTTAGTCTTTACCAAATCTTATGCAGTGTCCCACTTGCATACAATATGTTTGAAAGCCAAACCTACTCTAACTCCTTCCTATAAACATGAAGGGAAAGTATATTATTTGATGTTTCAATTAATGGATCCCTAAAAATACCCCAGATCCCTCATAGATGAGTGCCTTATCCAATGGGAAACAGAGTCAAACATAACATTGAAAAGGAAAGATTATGAACAAAGATACTCGCACAGTCTAATATGTCTAATTCCTTACATCAAACATACCCTATCAATCAAGTTCTACTTGTGGATCCACCTGTGTGTTCAAATATGCAATTACCCATTCAAATTATTTAACCCTCCCCTTGGAAGAGACCCTGGAATAGACAATACATTAATAAACATAATATTGAGAGGCAAGTTTGCAATATCCTTATTACATGAAACTCATACACATATGAAAACAAATCCCAAATCCCAGTTATCCTTTAAATAAATCTATTCGAAATCTACAATAGGAAATACTACAACACCCTTAATGTCTTCATCTATATGATTTGGAAAGAAAAATGGATACAACTTGATAACACTACAACAATACTGAAATCTATTCATAAAGATAACTATTACAACTTATGCTCTTCTCTAAAACTAGAAAGAGATCAAGAACACCCTATATGTAGAAAAAAAGGAAGAATATTTTACAAAAGGAAACACACTTGGAACCTACCCCAGGAACAAAGGATTCAGAACCCTCTTTGGAACCTCCTTATGTTGCAAAAAACTCAAAACCCTTACGATAGAGAAAAGAAAGGAATATATAGAAGAGGGAAACCTTAAAACTACTATCCAGTTCACATTTTTCTCTCCATGAAATTGGATTTATTGTAATCCTTCTTTTCTACATCCACCAACTGATCTTTCTCCAAAATATCAAAATAAGATTTGATCTATTCAACTACCAAGACTCGGGAAAATACCCAACATTAAAGAAGAAAAGACAAGGAGCAAACTAAGTGTTACAAAATATTTGCAAATCTAATCAGAAGCCCAAGTCACCACATCTTGACATAAATGAAGTCATATTCATAAAAAACTATCCCTTCAGCATCCTATGACTAAAAAAATGTGAACCAAAAGATCATATTGTTAGAAACACTGAGAGGGGGGGTGAATCAGTGTTTGTCAATTAATTACTTTTCAACAACTTAAACATAAATCAAACATAAATTGAATGAAGCTTAATATATGAACTCATAACACATGATATGATTATGGGGAAACCTTGATCAGAGGAAAACCCCGGTGGGAATTAGTACCCACAAATATTGTACTAGGTATAATGAACCTGTTAAAGTTAATTTGCCATGTTAGAAGCAGTCTTTACAATATGAGTACAATGACCTAGTTTAAGGTCTAACCCTTTTAGGAGTCTTTTACAAAACCCTGTTAAAGGTATATGGCTCACTGCCTAGGCTCACTTCCCAATAGGATGAAGGCTACAACCTTCTGAATGATGATATACACTATATCAAAATGAACTGCTATGATGACACTATTGTCTGATCAGTTCTGTATATGTGCAAATGCTCTTACTCTCTTAAAGAGCTATATCATATACTAACTTCATTATACTGCTCTTCTATATCTTCCTCATACATAATCATCGACACTTGTAACATAACTTTACATTACATACTTATATGTTCATATCCAAATAGGCGCGACCC
The DNA here is from genome assembly GCA_018584345.1 of Thuja plicata. NCBI lineage: Eukaryota > Viridiplantae > Streptophyta > Pinopsida > Cupressales > Cupressaceae > Thuja > Thuja plicata. The sequence continues at coordinate 731,950 of MU226929.1, read as the reverse complement.
AAAACAAAACTCTAGTCGGCCCTAAAACAAAATATACAACACTTTCGAACAAGTTAGCTCAAGTTTGTTTACTAAAATGATAATTACATTATTAAAAACATATAACCAAAGGCGCTTATCCTTTACATTCCAAAATAATTCACGCTGATCAAAATAGTAGTCGGCTTCCATGCTCTATCTTCTAGACTGCTAGTCTACTGATCTGCCTATAACTTTGTCATATTGTTGTTCCATACTATTCATGTTTGGATGTAGCATGTGCATGTGTCATACAACATATATCTAAATGTGTATAAGCTCAATTGATCTCTCACACGTGTGCTGATGTGCTGATCGCTGAGTAACTTTGTCTGCCCTATTTTCCATACTTAGTCATTTTGTCTTTCATGACAGAAACTAAACATAAATTTGTTGCCATGATGACAACACAAAATGATTCATGCATCCTCAGGAAGTCAACTTTCCAAAAATCTCCCCCTTTTTCATTTATGGCAACAAAGGAATGTGGCCAAGTTACTCAAAATCACTTAACACAAAAAATGACTATATATCATAATATTTTATTGATATATACCTATACTTCTCCACATATACACATTCTATATTACTCCCCCTTTGAAATTAATGACAAAGGTGTTCAAAAACTTGTAACCCTTCTGCATACTTACTCCATGTAAACTTTAGGGTACACAATTTGAAGAGATTGGATCTATTTCTGCCAAAATACTTTCATTGCATCAACTGTCTAAAGATGCGTGCATAGAGCATATGTCATCTTCTCCATTTTTATTAGATCCATGCAAGGACCTTGATCATATGTCACCATGGTGTCATCAATTTATTTTATGTTCTCATTAAGGACTGTTAGAGATGGTGCAAGTGCATTTCTCAACTGGGTTTGTCTTATTCTTATCTTGTTGATTTCCAATTTTGCCTTCTCAATTTTATCCAAATCTCCTTGATAGACATTATTGAAAATGTTCATGTCTTGCATGGAAGTCTCAACTTATTTTATTATTCTATCCACCATGATCTTTTCCTCTTCTACCTTTTTAGCATGCTCAGAGGTGAACTTCATTATGTCCATGCAGTTTGCTATGACTCTCTTTCCTTTAGCTGCTAAATCTTTCAATATGGATTGCCCAATCTTCAATGATTTTAAGTCCAAGGTAAAGTTCTTTACCAATTCATTTAGTCTCTCCTTCTTCTATTCATCTTCTACAATTTGAGTAGAAAAGTCTACTAAACTTGTAAAGTGTGATTTGAAGTTTGTCAAAATGTTATCCACATCTTCAACTGATTGGACTTTGGCTACTTTCTGATCAGTAGGCACTAAGTCATTCAATATTTTTACTGTTTCGAATAAGCAAGGGTTCCTCATTACTTGTTTCTCCTTTTCTTTTTCCATAGCAAGAATGTTGATCTTGATTAGGTATTGTTCTCCCCATGCATCTTGACTTGTTGAGTCAGGAGTTAACCTTGACAACAATGAGGTAGATGGTTGAGTGGATGGTGAGAATATAGTATTCTGACTTGTATCCATGCAATCAACCTTTGCTGGTATCTCTTTTATTGGTGTCTCATCACCTTGAGTATCTTTTTCTTCCTTTATGTCAATTGGATCATTGGTGGGAGCTTCATCTTGTTGTGCAGAGGTATCATCAGTGCACATTTCTTCAGTGCTTACAAATGCTTTATCAACTGTGTCCATATATTTTTTAGATGCTATCATCGATATCTTGATATTGTCAACTACTATAGTATCTTCTGAGTCTTTATCTATATTAGAAGTTATTGTCACTGTGGGTGCTGAAACCTATGGACTTGTTGTAGGTGCTTTCTGAATCACCGGTTCTGTGGCCTATTTAGGAGGAGCTGGAGTAACCTTTGTTGTAGGCACCGTTGATGGATACATGTGTCTATCCATAAAAACTTGTGCAAATTCCTTTTCAGTCTCCTTACCTTTCTTCTCATACTCTTTGTTAATAATTTTTAGGGTCCTTGTCTTAGTTCGGAGATGAGGCTTCACCAGATCTAATAATATAGCCTTCTCATCATGCGAGCATATAGGGAGAATAGTATCCAATGTTTCTTCTCTTATCCTCATGTATTCCTCAATTGCATGTCTTTTCATGATCTCCAATAAGTTCCATAACTGATCCGATACCACTATCTTGATTTCAAGAACTATCTTCTTAAACTTGATCATATGAGATATGATCATAGAGTGTATCTCAGTCTTATCAATTTCTTGATACTTGTCATAGACTTTAGAAAGTGTATCTAATCTCCCTTAATTTACAATCCTATTCTTCAAAAAATTTAGATTAGGTCTAAAACCTACCTCAGGAGGAGCTTCAGTATTCGTTTCTTTGCTTCGAGTGTTCCATGACGATGGGTGATTTGTGGGTGCCTATTTTCTTCCTCTAGTCTTCTTGCTTGGTGTAGATAGTGGAGATAAATCTAAGTCAATGGTGGTAGAAGGTGCAGAGGTGCTCTCTACTTTCTTCTTCTTCTCGATCTATTCAACCTTCTCAAGTTCTTTTTCTATCTTGGCATCTCTAGCTTTGTCAAGATCTTCTTGAGTGACTCCATGAACTTTCAGTATGTTAGATGTAATTTTGGATGCTTTCCTTTTGTTATCAGCACTATGTAAGATAGTATCCACTTCATTAGTCTTCTCTCTGTAAGTGCCCCATCTAGGTTCATTAGGATCTTTGGGCACTAACAATAGAACTTGCACATATCCTTCTAGCACATGTTCTTCCACTTCATAACCAAGAGGATGAATCCATTTGGTTCTAGGTTCAACTACCTCCATGCAAGTATAATCTGTTTCCACCATGAAACATATAGTATCCTTGTAATTGTCAACTATCTTTTCAAATAATCTGAACCTTTTCTGCATTTTGATCCTGAATGACTTAATATCCATATCCATGGCATCCCTTGCAGTGCTCTCTAAAGTGGCCTTGAGTGAAATCTGAGACATTGTGGGTTTGCTCCTGTCTAGATAAAGGTTTGCAACCTTTCCAACTATATGGAAATACAAGTAAATGATCAGAGATCCAAACCTAAATGTCTCGCTCCTATCATGCTTGATGATTTGAATGTTGTTAATCAATTGACCATGCAAGATCTCACATAGGTTGTATTGAGTGTTATCCTTCACCATTTTGATAGCTGCTAGGACTATTTCTGCAGAGACACTATTCAACCTGCTTGCTTGCTAAAACTTATACCCAAGTATCAGTGTTAAGATTTTTATGTCATCTTCTTTGATAGGGTCAACTGTCATTCCACGCTTGTCACTTCTAGATAGACAAACTTGTTCAATTTGCTTCTTGAAATCCTTGCCAGTGGGAAAAACTGGTCCAGTCTTGGGAAGTTTGGTTAATTCATGGATTAGGTTTGTAGTGATGCACACAGGGACCTCACAAATCCAATAAATATCATCATGTATTCTTCTTAGCAAAATCTTCACCCATTCTGGCTCATCAAACTCATGTGCATTCAAGTATTCAAAAATAGGGTTATCAATCAAGTGTGCGAACTCATCCTTGAATGTATAATCGGGTTTCATGATTGACCCCATATGAGTGGCTATGCTGACATCTCCTACTATTTCCTTCTTACAGTAAATATACACATGGATATCTTCCACATGAACAACACCTAGCGAGGTTTTGGAGAAAGCCCCTTCCACATCATCCAGTATGGATTTGAATGGATGCTTCTTGAATACAAATCTCTTCCTCTCTGCTATATAAAACACAACTGGGGTCACCATACTTACTTGGAACTTACTTAAGTAGGGTTTCATGAAATTCCAAACCGGCACGACTGCTAGGGTTCTATTCCAAACTTCTTATCCATTCGCTTAACTGCCAAATCTATTATGCTTCTGTCCCTTGATGCCTAGTTATCCAATGCTCTCCAAATTATGTGATCTTGAATGCAAATGTGAAGAAGATCAAACACTTACTTTCTTTTATACAATCTACCGCATTTAATGTTTGCAACCGTACGTAAATTACTTAGAGATTTTGAAACTTTGATCCCAATGCATTTTAGACAATGTGTGAATGCATATAACAATATTATGTGCTTATAACCATGAATTCATAGATGCGTAATCAGAGGTGAGTATACCAACCGCGCAGGGGTCCTAAGCTAGAATAGCTCCCCCTAAGACCAAGAAGGTCTATTCAATCAGAAGTAGAGGGTGCATCCACTGTGGATGCATCAACTACTTTGTCAACATAATTGTCCTTCTTTACTTCGACCCAAATTTTGCTTGAATCTTCATTTTCTTGAACAAACTTGACTTATCCTTTTTCTTCAAATAGTGATTTCTTAGGATCCTCTTGATTTTGAGTTCTGGATCTACAAAACCTTGAGATGTGTCCAGCCTTTCCACATGTGTGACAAATGATAGGAGATTTGATGCTCTTGTTCATCATGTTGCATTGTTTTTTTGTGTGTCCATTGTAGTTACATATCTGACATGTAGTGTTCTGCAAATTCCTTTGAGGTTGATTTCTCTGATTGTTTTGATTCATTCTTCTTTGATTCTGTTGTGACTGATTTCTTTGATTTGTTCTGCAATGTATAGCCCTGTGACCAAACTTATTACAGGAGAAATAATAACCATTGAAAGGTCTTACCTCTTTGCAATCTCTGGCCAAATGACCATGTTTGTTACATGCATAAAAAGTTCTGTTAACTTGCTTGATTTCCCTTTAAGTTGGTTCTACTTTAATCTCTTCAACATTTTCAACTTTCTTTGCTTCTGAAGATGCTTCATGAGGTTTCTTTCTTTCTTGCAATGAATTGAGTTAACTTTGTGCTACACTGAATCAAAGACCAGTAGTATCACCTTTTTGCTTTTGTGCATTGAGATGAGATTGAAGTGAATCAGAACTTGTGTGGAGTTTATCAATCTTATCCTTTGCTTCTGTTAATTCAAATTCCAACTTCTTCTTTATGTTTTCCAATTCTAGGACTTTCATGTTTTCTTTCAAGAGTTCATCATCTAGTTGTTTTCTTTCTTTGATCTTTTCTTCAATAGCAATTTGGGTGTATGTGAGTTGTTCATCCAGATTTTCAACTTTATCTTTTAGAGACATATTCTCTTCATTGAGATTTTTGATCATTTTCCCTAAATCACTTGTAAAACAATCTTTCAAATATTTTCTTAATTTCTTGATAAGTATTTGTGAGCCATCAACTTTCAGTCTAAGTTCTTCATTTTCTTTTTCAGATATATCAAGATCTTCAAGAGCTGCTTCAAGATTCTTTTTCAAATGTTTTTCTTCTGCTGAGTCCATGATCTCCTCAAGTGGTTAAACTTCTTTGCTGAGGACCAGAGCTCTGATACCAATTGTTAGAAACACTGAGAGGGGGGGGGTGAATCGGTGTTTGTCAATTAATTACTTTTCAAAAAATTAAACATAAATCAAACATACATTGAATGAAGCTTAATATAAGAACTCATAATACATGATATGATTACGAGAAAAAATTGACCAGGGGAAAACCCCGGTGGGAATTAGTACCCACAAATATTGTACTAGGTATAATGAACCTGTTAAAGTTCCTTTTCCTTGTTAGAAGCAGTCTTTACAATATGAGTACAATGACCTAGTTAAAGGTTTGACCCTATTAGGAGTCTTTTACAAAACCCTGTTAAAGGTATATGGCTCACTGCCTAGGCTCACTTCCCAATAGGATGAAAGATACAACCTTCTGAATGATGATATAAACTATATCAAAATGAGCTATTGTGATGACACTGATGTCTAATCAATTCCATGTATGAGCGAATTCTCTTACTCTCTTAAAGAGGTATATCATATACTGACTTCATTATACTACTCTTATATATCTTCCTCATACATAATCATTGACGCTTGTAACATAACTTTACATTACATACTTATATGTTCATATCCGAATAGGCGCGACCCAAAATAAAAATCTAGTCGGCCCTAAAACAAAATATACAATGCTTCTGAACAATTCGGCTCAAGCGTGTTTACTACAATGCTAATTACATTATTGCAAACATATAACCAAAGGCACTTAGCCTTTACACTCCAAAATAATTCACGCTGATCAAAATAGTAGTCAGCTTCCATGCTCTGTCTTCTAGACTACTGGTCTACTGATCTGCCTGCAACTTTGCCTTACTATTGTTCCATACTATGCATGTTTGGATGTATCATGTACATGTGTCGTAAAACATATAGCTGAACATGCATAAGCTTAATTGATCTCTTGCATGTGCGTTGATGTGTTGATTGCTGAGTAACTCTATCTGCCCTGTCTTCCATACTTATTCATTTTTTCTTTCATGACAGAAACTAAACATGACTTTATTGCCATGATGACAACATAAAATGAGTCATGCATCCTCATGAAGTCAAATTTCCAACACATATCCTCCTACCTACTTCTCTGCAACCTAGAAGAGCACTACCACGGCCAAAAACCATCTAGAAACATTTAAAAATTCAAATATCTTCCTCAACAGTCACACCTGGTGTGGAAAACCCATCGATGACCTAGATCGCAATCCTATTTATCTTTAAAAATTCATTGTTGATCTCCTTTTAAAACACCCATGAGCCCATAAGCCCAGGACACATGGCAGTTCCACGTAGCATTTGAGGTCCCACTTGAATTTTCCTCATCAAGTTGAAAGGTTTCACTTAGGCATGATACTATGATAAATAAACATCATGCATCTTTAGATCAAGTAATTATTCCAACCATCTAATCTAAATAGATCTGCCCCACCTTTACCTCCTTTAAATTCCCAGACCCACAATCACAAAGTGGCAAAATGTCAGTCAGGTGCAATGCCTTGAAGAATAACCATCGTTCACTTTCTGTCCTAGGAATTACACCCACCGTTAGATTAAAAAAGATCTAACTAAACTTTACCTTTCATCCCCACTTAGGAAAGATCTCTGATGGACACTTGGCAGCTAGGCATGATCCCATGGTGAATAAACATCATGCATATTCCATTTATGGGATTGTACCCACCATTCGATCAAAACTGATCTACTCGATGCTTTAACTTCCTTTAGCATGGCTAGGTCCCACCACTTTCCAAGTGTCACATATGTATTATGCCTTGAAGAATAAGCTCCTTGCATCTATCGTTCATGGCATTATGCCCACTATTGGATCAAATTTGATTTGACTGAACGTTATCTTCCTTCCAACTTCAAACATGTTGGCCCCACAATCTCAGGAAGGACAATTGGCATTCAAGAGTGATTCTGCTATGAGTATCTTTGGTGTAACTTCTAATCAAGGCATTACATTTGTCATCCAATAAAAAGTAACCTACTCAACATCTTTCAAATCATAAAATACCGTGGGGACTTTAGACTTTGAAAATATTAATATTTTGGCCTTACTAGGACTTAGGAGTTAAAAAGAGATGGTCCCCCGCATGACGACTTAAGGCACATGGTATAAAATGACTTAAGTGGCTTCCAAAAAGTAACACAAGAAAATAAGAAGCACGAGACTTAGGGATTTGTTCAAAATGAAGACCAAGGGTTGGATCAAAAGGCAATTAGAGCTTTAAAAATAGGGTTCAGACATAGCATAAACATAGGAAAGATTTAGCACCATGGAAAAAAAATTTAGTCCTAAAAATCTCGATCATCATGTTTAGATTTGGTCAACTGGGTAATCAAATTAGCAACTATATTTCAAAGATTTGGTGGTTCACCGATCATGTTGAACCCATTAGCCCTATTGATTATCTCTTTTGTAATCTTGTGTGGATTTTCCAACGATATGAATTGATCATGGACTCTTCTCAATACATATCTTATCTAATTTATATGAAAATCATCAGGAATCTCAGCTACATATGTCAAACCTTTGTGCATCAGATGCATATACTCATTCTTTAAACCTTTATCATTGCACAACTTAGTGAACTCATCGTAGATCTTGTAAGCTCCAAGATTTTCAAGCTTACACTGGATGAAATATCAAATATATTATGTTAGCAATACACCATAAGGTATCCATAATGTCAACAATCAACTCTCTACAATAATACTTTTGTAAAATATTCATCGCACAAGAAATAACCTTCAACTTCACCAATTAGTGTTCTTCAATAACTAAAACAATTCACTGCTCAAATTCACAATACTCAGACGCACAACACTCATAATCTCTTTGAAATATGAAAAAGTGCTCTAGTATTAATCGTTAGAATGAAAATTAACATATGATATTACTTTTCTACCTTTATATCATTGAGAATGTAAACATTATATACAATGGTCAAATAGTGCACTACACCAATCGCAATGGTTAACCCATAACAACTATTATATGCATGCACAAAAGAAAATATAGCACTTTATCTTTACTAACCATCATTCAAATCACAAGTAGGAATATTATTATGCATATCAATCTTACCTCTCATTTACTTATAGGGGTTGTTTAGGATTTTTCATTTAGTGCTCCCCCTAAGTCAATACTAGACTTAGTTCACTGATGGATTCTTCACATTTACTAAAGTTGTGGAGCTCTTATTCAACTCAGAAGATTTAAATTCACCTTTCTTCACCCATGTTGTTTTGATGTTTTTGATTGTTGCTTCAGCATCTCCAATCTATTTCCCTTTATCAATTTCACCTTGTTCACCGGTTGATCTATAATATTCTTATTTTCTCTGCATGTTCTAGAAAGATGACCATCTATGTTATAAATGTAAGAAGTCATACATGTTTGTCTCCAAGAATCAACATTTCCTCTAGCTCACCTTACTCTACAATTGAAAAATACGTGTCGATAGTTGTGACAAATAGAACATGTTCACCTTGGGTGTTGATTTGGCTCCTGCTTTGATTTCCTTAATGCCAGATGGTTTGACAACTTCAAAGTTTGAAAAAACCTAGACCTTGTTTCTCTCCATTCCTTCTCTGAATTTCAAGTTGTTCATAGATTTTTGTAGAACTCTTATTGAATTTATGTAGTAGATCATTTTAAAATTTAATCTCTTCTCCCAGCTTCTCATTCTCTCATACAATAACAACCATTTCTTCATTTGAGTCATGTAAGTGTTCATGCAATACAACAACCTCTTTCTCCAGTCTGAATAGTCACTCCAACTTTACTATTAGGGTTTCATCTTTAGCCTTTAGGGAATTTCCATAAGTTTTCTTGGCATCCCCAGCAACTTGTCTTCCTTCAAGATCTTCACACATTCTAACAGATTGACTTTCAAGCTCTCTTTTCAGATTTTCCACTTCTTCTTTAAGTCCATAGTTTTAATCAATCAAATCGACAATTTCTTCCTCAGATTTTTCAGACATACTACTTTTAGACAGTTTTTCAATGTAATCTTGGCTTTCACTCAATTTCTCAGTAAGTTCTCTTCTTTTTGCAAGGGATTTCCTCAACTTATCCTTCAATTCATTGATTAGTCTGTTTGCATCCTCAAGTTTCTTCTCAAACATGTATCTCTCCATGTTGGATTTTAGGGATCTTTTCCTCAAGTGAATAAGATTAATATCAGGATGACCAAAGCTCTGATACCAATTTTTAGTATTTAGAAGCACTCAGGGGGGTTTAATTAGTGTAACCAAGTACTTAATAATTTTCACCACCAATCTAACAAAGTTAATCAACAACCTCCAAATAATAAAACACACAACTGATGATATCAAATAGAAGTAAATAACATCAAGCATCCACATAAGAAACACACATAACACACAAATTTTTCACATGGAAACCCTTGTAAGAGGGAGAAAACCACAGTGTGGATGACACCCACAAGCCCACTACTGCAGTAAATGTGGTTTCCCTGTTAGGAGATACAAACACCCTTTCTGAGGGTTCAGCCTATTAGGAATGTTGGATTTGAGAGATACAAATCCATAGAATGCCAAGAACACTTGCATGCAAATAACCTGTTACAGGAGAGAAGAAGAAAGAGGAAAAAGAAGAACTCAAAAGTTGCTCAAAATGTGAGAGTGAAATTATAATTTGAATTAATGAAAAAAAAATTACAAGGTTCAACCTATAAAGGTGAGCAAAACCCTAGAGCCTAAAAAAGCTAGGTTGTACATTAATAATTAATAAAATAAATAATTATTAATGAACCTAAGAGAAAGCTTAAGCACTAAAGAGTGATAACTTAACTAATTAAATCAACATGATTTAATTAATAAGCAAACTAATGATTACTCTAACACTCCCCTTAAGCTAAGCACAGGGGGTAAGCTAACCTAGCATAGCTATGAAAGCGGGAAATGGGTCCCGACAACAAGGCCTGATCAGGTACCCAATACAAGCAAATCTCTGTAAACCAGAGACAAAGAAGAAAACCCAGTGGGAAAAACCCTCTCCAAAAAGAGAGAGAAAAATGCAGAAAAGAAATTGCTCAAGAGACTCTCTCAAGACCATAAGTACAACCAGCAGCCACATGAGAGAGGGATGAGACACCAAAGTCCCCCCAGAATGAAGAAACTCCTGTCACAATGGTAGATGCCTGATGTAGAATCCAAAAGGAGATCCTGAAGCGGCAAATGATATTCCTCCCCTTGGGAAGAAATGAATCCAAAGGACGATGACAAAGAAACCCTGTAAAGAGTGATAAACCAATCTGTCTCAGGATGTGTGCCATGGTCACATGCTGAAGAATCTCTCTCTGAACTAAAACAAATGATGCCAAATCCAAAATGATGTGGAGAATCTTGAAATGCAACCGCTGAATGCATAGATAATGGTGGGCAAACAGTGATAACCTAACTGTCAAGGTAGATGAGATGAATATCCTCAAAATAATCCTCCAAATCTGCAGTATAAGACTCAACAAACAAGAAATCTATGTCTGCAACATAAGAGTCCAAAGTATCTACGTCTAGAAGATGTATGATTCCCTACTACACAGAATCAGGAGTAACAGGAGATACTAATGAAGTCTCAGTCTGAAGAGTGGGAACTGTGAGACAATCCTCTGATCCATCGAAACATGTAAGGGTGTCTAAATACTCAAGCTCCTCTAAAGTATCATGATCATAGGGTGTATTCTCTCACCAAGAAATGGGTATGAGACAATCTGAAGCAGGATCCTCTGGGAATGGAGAGAGATTCGGGTCTCCATAGATCTCCCAAAGACGTGTCCAAAGTGGGTGAGGACAATCAATGTCCAATATAGCCAACACAGTGTCATGATGAACACTAGAAACTATAAGTCCTACTATGTGATCTCTAATAATATCCCATGCTAATTTTCCCTCTGAAGTGGCTGGTTCAGGTATGAGATCATACAAATAAGGCAAAATATTAAGCCACCTACAATGTGTAAGTATACCCTTTTCCCATGACTCCTAATTACCCTGTTCCAAAATAACAACTGAAGGGTGAGTAGAAAAACCCATGATAACTCTTCAAAATGAAACAAACTGAGAAATCTGACCTTACTACATTTAGGTCAAATTAATATTATCCATCCCATGCAAACAGAACCCATGTAGGTGCCAGAACGTCCAAGTAATTGAGCAAAGTGTAAAAACACACAAAGCTGAATGAAATTTACTTGGTAAATTTTTTAAAGAAATATATAGTAAATATAGAAATATCACTACAACACATTTCCAATGCCTATTCGTTTGCACAAAAGGGAGTTTGGACGCAAAAGATATGCCCCCGAGAGTGAAAAACATAAGTTCTAACTTTGACTGGAAAAATAGATATCAAAACTGAAAAACCAAAAAATCAAACCTACATAATTGGATAGAGCTCAGAAAGAGCTTTCTGACAATATAAGGAAGTCAAAAATCCGATGTCGTATGCTCAAGGTATGAGCAAAATACCAAAACTGCTCCAAAAGGGTTTGAGAGTTAGCCCTGGTGGTTAGGCTAACCACTAGAGGTTAACCACTAGCGGTTTAACTGACAGAGATGCCCATTTGAATTGCTGCGTTAATTTTTAACACTGCATGCATTATTTTTTAACGCAAAAATCAATAAAAATTGATTTTTTAAAATTTTTCACCTCAAAATTTGAGTCGTACGGCCTGGGAGAGAGAAAAAATATCCCAGACGCTATTGTGGCCAAAAATGACAAAATTTATATGAAAATTGACTCTCCCAGGCCTTCTGAGTGCAATGGTGGTGTCTATTTTTTCTCAAAGTGCTCCAGAAAAAAGTGTCCCTTCCAGAATGAAGAAGAAACCTCAGAAAAGCTGATGTTTTTTTCCCTCTAATCACGGCTTCACAAACCCAAGACCAGGCAGCAGTAGTGTGGCTCTGATACCATATTGGATTTAAGAGATACAAATCCATAGAACACTAAGAACACCTACATGCAAATAACCTGTTACAGGAGAGAAGAAGAAAGAGGAAAAAGAAGAACTTAGAAGTTGCTCAAAATGTGAGAGCGAAATTATAATCTGAATTAATGAAAAAAGAATTGCAAGGTTCAACCTATAAAGGTGAACAAAACCCTAAAGCCTAAAAAAGCTAGGTTGCACATCAATCATTAATAAAAGAATTAATTATTAATACACCTAAGAGAAAGCTTAAGCACTAAAGAGTAATAACTTAACTAATTAAATCAACATGATTTAATTAATAATCAAACTAATGATTACTCTAATAGGAGTAACTAGTACACTGTTAGGAGTACAATTAGACCAGTTATGATCTACCTTGCTAGAGGATTTTGAAACTCCAATAAAGAAGTTAACATGTTAAAGGATTTACAATAAGAACATATTAGGGTTTACCCAGTTAAGGGATTTTGCTTGCTGCAACTGCTAGGGAACAACAAGATAAATGATCTAGAAGTAGCACTACTTGCCTATCAGATCCAATCTGTTCTCTGCTTTTTGATACTGCACTAATCTCTGCTCCTTCAAACTTTAATCGCTCTACTTGAAAATAAAATCACAACCCTAAATCAAAATAATTTAGATAATCTTAAATATTTTTGTCTTTAGTTCACTGAAAACCTAGAAACTTTCCATCATAGTCAGCATAAAGTATTGACCAACTACCTCGATATCAGTGACAATAATACCTAATATGTGAACATCAAATGTAATATCCATGTTATTGACCAATATCTGACCATAGATCCACCGTCTTAACCAATTTAATATGAAACTCTAGTAGGTGAACCAATAGGTATACTATCTCCTTCACCAAAAAGACAATTCACTCAAATCACTAGAATAATTGTCACAATAGAAATCATGGATTCCATTGACCATATAAAAATATCCTTTAAGATCATAACACCTAAACTATATTGCAATTTGACCCCAACAAACTTTTTTGACTGAAAATTGATCTTCGTGTACACTGATCAATGTACTTAACTATTTCTTGCATTACCGATCATGTAAAGATCTTATCGGTCACTCCAATCATGTTAACTAATAATGTTGGCATCAATGACAACCAATTATGCATCCCTTATAATTACTGCTCCTCTAAAGAACTCAAAAACTACCATAATGTCAACAGATAAAGCTAAGAGGGATTTATTTGATTTTTGAAAGATAAGAGTTTCCAAAATTTGAATTTTGAGAAAAGAATTGATTTTTTATTTAAAAATGATTTGATTTTTTAAAAATTGTTTTTCACAATTTATGAGGATTTTGAATTTTTAGAAATTATAATTGCCTCATATTTTTATTTTTCTATTTTTTGGAAGATTTAATTGAATTAAAAATTCAATTAAAGAGAAATATAGAATTAGCATAAAATTAAATGAAATAAAATTAGAAATGAAATTAATTAGAAATTGATGTAAAATTAAATTAATTTGGGAATTAATTTAATTTAGAGGACTAATTAGCTAATTTGATTTAATTTAATCAAACTATATGAAAATGGGAAATTGAATTTAATTAATCAATAAGGATCTATTAATTAAGGTTGCTTAATTAAATAAACTTAATTACTTAATTAATTTTAGGGAAATGATTAAATGATCAAAAGATTGGATTTTTAAAGGTAATAAAGATGATTAATTAATGATTAAATAACCATTAACTAATAGAAATATAATTAGTGCATTAATGTAAGCTCACAAGTTTGTCTATTTTTGGGTGTCTACACATATGACTAGTGACAAGGACAAATTTGTATATTTTGAAAAGTATGATGGTGGCATTGTAAGATGGGGAGACAACACTGGTGTTACAATCAGAGGAAGATGATCTATCTCTTTAGATGGTAAGACTACTACTGAAGATGTGTTGTATGTGGATGGCTTGAGGCATAATCTTCTCAGTGTTTGCTAGCTAATGGACAAAGGCTATAGACTGCATTATAAGAATGACAGATGCAGGATTGAGAATGAATGCGAGATAGATATTTCTATGAGTTCCAAGACAAAAGGTAATGTATTCCATTTGAATTGTATCCAAAAGACTTGTTTGATTGCACAAATTGATGAAAGATGGTTATGAAACAAAAGGTTATGCCATGTGAACTTTGATAGTATTATGGAAATAAGTTCTAAAAATGTTGTTAGATATTTTCCCAAAGTGAAGAACCTTGCTATTGCTACTTGCAAGGAATGCCAACTAGGTAAGAAAACAAGAGTTTCTTTCAGGTCTAAAGTATTAAACTCAAATGGTTTGGTAGAGCTTATTCATACTGACTTGTGTGGTCCCACTGAGATAAGAAGTATGCAAGGGGATAAATATTTTATGTTACTCATTGATGATTATTCTAGAATGGTATGGGTAGCTTTGTTAAAGGAAAAGTTTGAAGCAATTGATAAATTTAAGATCTTTAAGAATCTCGTTGAGACTCAGACATGATTAAAGGTGAAGTGTTTGAGATCAGACAGAGGTGGTGAATTTACATATGGTGAGTTCAATTATTTTTGTGAAAGAAATAGGATAAATAGAGATTTTTCAGCTCCATAGACACCATAATAGAATGGTGTAGTTAAAAGGAAGAACAAGTCCATTATTGATACTGCAAGAACCATGTTGATTGAAGGAAAATTTATGCAGATGTTTTGGAGAGAGGAAGTTAGCACTGCAGTATAAACTTGTAATCGAGTAAAAATAAAGGGAGATATAGGTAAGACACCCTATGAACTTTGGTGTGGAAATGTTCCTACTGTCAAGTATTTTAGGATCTTTAGAAGTAAATTCTACATCTAGAGAGACGAGGGCATTGGAAGTTTTGATGCCATAAGTGATAAGGGAATATTCCTTGGATACTCTACAAAGAGAAATGCTTATAGATGTTACAATAAATGTTTGAAGAAACTAGTAGAGAGTGCAAGTGTAAAAGTGGATGAAAGCATTGAAAGTTTAATCAAATCAAGTGGATATGATTCTAATGACCACAATGTCAACAAAAATCAAGGAGAACTACATAAAGATCAAAACCAAGTTCAATGTGGTATCATGAATGAATTTGAAGATGCCTACACAAGTGGAGAAGATGAAACACAAAAACCTAAGGTAAGACCAAGGACACCAAGGTATGTGAGATTAAATCACTCTAAAGAACATGTTATTGGAGATAAAAATAAAGGTGCTCAAACTAGGAGAAGGATTTTGAATGAACGGGCCTGCTTAATCTCACAAGTTGAGACAAAAGATGTAAAATAAGCCAGCAAGGATTAGAATTGGTATAAGGCCATGAAAAATGAGCTGACATAAATTGAGAAGAATAATACATGGATTATTGGTCCTAGGACAAAGGACAAGAATAACAGAGGTGAAAAATGGGTATTTAGAAACAAACTAAATAAGGATGTAGAGGTTGTGAGGAATAAATAAAGGTTAGTATGCTAAGGGTACACTCAAAGGAAGGTATTTATTATGATGAAAATTTTGCACCTATTACAAGATTCGAAGTAGTAAGACTATTTCTTGCTTATGCTGCTCATAAGAACTTCATAGTATATCAGATGGATGTAAAATCTACATTCCTAAATGGAGAATTAGAGGAATAAGTGTTTATAGAACAACCTAATAAATTTCAGCTGACTAATCAACCAGACATGGTGTGTCAATTGAAGAAATAACTATATGGGCTAAAACAAGATCCTAGGTCTTTGTACTCAAGGTTGGAAAAATATCTACTGAAACTTGGATTTAACAAAGGTCACTTGATAGTAATTTATGTTTCAATATTTAGAATGAGAACATTTTAATTATTGAAGTATTTTATGATGACATTATATTTGGGGGTAATGATAAGCTAAGTCAATATTTTTCTATAGAGATGCAAAATGAGTTTGAAATGTCCATGATAGGATAAATGCAATTCTTCTTAGGATTACAAATTATTCAGTCATAAGAAAGGAAATCTGTATCATAGGCCAAGTATATGAAGGAGTTACTAAAGAAGTTTGGATTTGATGATGCAAAACTAGTGGGTACACCAATGGTGACCGAGTGTAAGTTAACAAAGGATAATGAATCCCCTAAGGTAAATTAGTCTAGGTATAGATCAAATGTTGGTGGCTTGTTGTATTTGACTAATACTAAACCATATATAATGAATGTAGTGTGTCTAGTAGCAAGAGTTCATGAAGATCCAAAGAGAACTCATGAATTTGTTGTTAAAAGGATATTCAGGTACTTGAAAGGAACATTGGACTTTGGGATATGGTATCCTAAAGGTGAAGACTTTACTTTGTGTACATATATAGATGCAGATTGGGCTAGAGATGTTGATGAACATAAAGAGCACAAGTGGTGGTGCATTCTTATTGGGAGGTAGGTTAGTTTCTTGGATGAGCAAGAAATAAAATTGTACTTCACAATCCATTGTAGAGACAAAATATGTTTTTGCTACTATAAATTCTACCTAGATAGTATGGATGAAAAAAATATTGTCTGATATTAAAAAAATCTTGATAATCCAATTGTCGTATATTGTGATAATTCAAGTGTCTTTAATATTTCAAAGAATCTAGTGTAGCACTAAAAGACAAAGCATATCTCAATCAAGTTTCATATTCTAAGAGAAAAGGTAAATGAGAAAGAGGTAAGATCGGAGTACATACCTACTAAGGAGAAAATTGTTGTTATCTTCACCAAGTCATTGCCCAAGGATACTTTTGAGTACCTAAGAGGCAAGTTGGGGGTAATTGCCCCTCCTAATCAGAACTAAAAGATGTCGGTAAGTGCATCAATCTAGTGAAATCAAAGTTTTATCTTTTGAATTTGATTGATATGAGGAGGCTGCTACTCAGGGGGGTAATAGTAATTAGTTAAGTTGGTTATTGGTCTCAAGGAAAGTAGAAGATGAATTAATAGAGAAAATAGGTTATACATTTTTCATTAATGTCAAAGGGGGAGAGAAGCATGTGAAAAATAAGATATATAATTTCAAATAAGAAAGAGCCTTAGTTAAGGAGAGGATTATGAGAAGAGTGTGTAATTAGATTAGGTCCATGGGAATCTTGTTCCTATGGGGAGTAAAGATAGAGAGATCCTGAAGGAAGTGAGTTAGAGAGACTCTAAAAGATAATTGTAGATATTGTGGGTAGTACTGTTGATTATCTTTCTAGGAGGAAGATTGTTGATTTATGATTACATTAATTATTTTTACATCATATATTGCCATCAATGATAAAGGGGGAGATTTTTGGTAATTTGGATGTGTTGTCATTGATGTCAACATATCAGTAGGTTTGATTAGAAGGTCTGATTGTTTGATGCTAACTTAGTTGTTATAAATTTTCCAATGGAATAAGATGTTTAGAGGTTCACTGAGGTTCAACTATTGTAGATAAGGTGTAACATGGCTCATGAGATGTTGGTGAGGTTGTCTACTTAGTCCATATCAAGTTGTAGAGGTTGACATGAAGATTTGAGTATGTTTTGAAGTTAGATTTGGTAACTGGCAGACAGTGTGGTAGATAGAGTTGATAGTGAGATAGAAAGAGGTTCAGTGTGCACTATCAATCTAGAATTTCTTAGTTCACATCAAGGAGTACGTTTGAGACATACTCAGGTATTCCCAATTTAAAGGGTTTGTACTTCAGAGATTCGTAAGGCATATTTTTGTTGTCAAGGAGATTGTGTACAATGCTCTTGAGGTTCAATTTAAAAGGTGGCAAATCCAATGGTTGGGATGGATTTGAATGATTTTTTTATGTTCATAATTTTCTTGAAGTGTGTGCTTGATGAGTTGGTAGTTCAAATGGATTGTAATGATCACATTGGTAGATTTTTTGGTCAACAATAATATTCTTATTATTTTATTTTGTTCTTGGCCGGCTTGGTTGGTAAATCATGTTGCACAAGATCAAGGCATAAAATATAGAAGAGTTATGATCTCAAGGTGGTTGTTATGGATCATTTTTATTGTTTAAAGGTGGAATAAGGAGATAAACCATGATTTTTGGTGTGTGATTTTAAGTTAAAATCAGGGTAGTGTCTGGCCTTATTATTTGTCAAGTTTGATGATATAAATTTGATCTAGGGTTTGATGTAGATATGCAGATCGTGTGTGTGGATGCTAGAGATTTCTAGTAGAGAAAGATCTTGATTTAGTGGTGATCAAAAGAGGTACAACAAAGGTTTGGGCAGAGATTTGTGTTTTGCTACATTGGAACTGTATCAAACATGTGGTATATGTCATTCTCACAGTTCACAAAAACTCACATCATTTACTTATTGTGGGTAATCAACCCCACAATGGTTTTTTCCCTAATAGGGTTCCCACGATAAAAAAAAAATATATTTGTGTTAAGCATTGTGGATGTGTTTCGTATTTGCGGATGCTTCTATTTTCATGGTTAATTAATCAGATCAAAGCTTAGGATTTTATGCTTGAATGTTTTGAAGTTTAAGTTTAGGAACAACTAATTCACACCCCCCCTTCTTAGTTTTTCTCTGTCATATTATAACCAAAATATAGGGGAATGAGTGCCTAAACAAATTCTAATGCGAAGAATAACTCCTTAAGGGGATTGAGTTGTTGAAAAATTGACAAGTGAAATCTCTTTTAAATTTGTTTGTCACCTTCTTTGAATTACTAGAGGTTTTATGGTCTATTTTTAAATATTGATTATGTAGCAAGCCAAGAAAAATATACACCATACATTTGACATTATTAACATTATCAAATACCATCTAGGATGGAAATAGCATGGAATATCTTTGGGCAATAGAGTTATATAAAAAATACATCCATTCAACCCCAAATTTTTTGTCTAAATTAGATTGTAGCATCCAAGTATTAAGAGGAATATAATTTTATGAGGTCAATATAGGTAGTTTTTGGCATGGATAATCAATTAAAAAAAATCATATTTTTCATCCTTAATTTCAAACATTCCCACCAAATTAATATGGTTGACACATGTAAACATGAAGCACCTATCATATTGTAGAGTTTAAGAATTACATCTATTAAAGGAATGATCTTTTAACTATTTGAAATATAATGCTTCTGCTCGTTACATCTCTTACAAAATTTCAGAATGACTCTTCTAACATGAAAGTATCACTTAAATCATAATGAAAAAAATTGTCTCTAAAACTAAAATATCAAAATAAATGAAAACTTTAATGTTGAACACTTAAAAATCTCAACTAGAAATAGTTATTTTTTAATCTAAAAATATTATTTATTTTAATTTTATTAAGATTAAAAATATATTTTACAAAAGATTTTACATAAATTTCATCAATATCATACAACACTATAACACCACCATAAATATTAAAATGAATTAACTTAAAACACAAATATTGAATAAAATATTTTTATGACAAATGATTGAAAAACCAAGCAATCTATGTAATTAATTTGTTCTACTACCCAAGTTACATTATTAAGGCACTTAAGTCTATAAGTGTACTTTTCTACTTTTATAGGCATCCAAATACATCATTCTCGTGTTATAATTGCTAAGAAAGTTGCTATAAATAAAATTGTAATAAAGTTGCTCCACTATATGAGAGTTTCACCCTATAAATGGATAAAATGTTGGTGTACGACTCCTATGATGAGGCTGGTTAATATATTTTCCTTCTCTTAAATATTTAAATAATTATAAAGAAGCGATCAAGGTAGTTATGATGTAAATATGAAGGATAAAGGTCATATTTTTTGGAATGGTATAAAAAGGTTTAAAATTGCAATAGTAAAAAATTTATATCTTATACTTTAAATTTTTTATTTTACATTTATTTTGATTGAATTATTTTAAGGTAATGATTAGTGTACATTATTATGTTTTATTGTTTAAAGTTAATAAATAATGTAAATATTATTTAATTCAATTTAACTATGTATTATATAATATAATATAAAAAAAAGTGATTGTTGTTTCATGTATATTTAATATAAAAACTTGACTTGTACTATATTTAAAAATATATATATATATTTAGTTTTTCTTATTTTAATTTGCATTATTACATAGAGAATCCATGATTGAACATTAGTATTGCATGCTCAACTTAAATTAGCACCTTAAGTATTCACTACATATCTTCCTATTATTTATTAACTTGTTCTCTACTAATTACTTGGTAAGAAGTGTTTGATGAAAAAAAAACACATCTATACTATGAGCTCTTAAATATGCATGTCGATACCAACCTTTTACGAATATAGATATTAGACATCAAAGAAATAGATTTCAAAAATATATTTTAGCAAAGTTTCTAATTGTATACCAAGTTCAAATCAGTCACATTGGTTTCACAAAATTTAAAATAGACTTAAACCTAAAAAGGAATATATAAATTAAAAATACTCATGCAATAACACAAAAAAATCTATCAACAAATTAATTCCTAATTGTTGAACACACTTCGAATGCTAGAGGGTGTGAATTAGCATAAACCAAAAATCATTAACTAACTTCAATAATTTCACCACATAGCACAATAAGCAAGCAACGAATAGAACTAGCAACACATGAACACCCAAATTTTATATGTGGAAAACCCAAACTAGGGAAAACCACGGTGAGCACTTTATCACAAAGAATAATTCACTGATGTATAGATCTGATTACAAAATATGATAGGAGCTCACTACTCCGAACTTGCAACCAAAGGCTCATTTCTAATACAAAAATGAATACAAATAAGATCTCACTGCTCTGAACTTGCAAATAGAGGCTCACTACCAAAGTAGCAAGATACAACAACAAACTTATGCACCCAAGACTCACTGTCTTAGGATCATACAACTCTTTAGAGGAATAAGAAAATATTCTCCTAAAAACGTAGTTGATTTAAACTACACTACCAAACTTAACAACACATGGATACTTCCTTTTCTTCATAGTTACTATCACTAAACTTTGTTATGCTAACTATAGATCTTCACTGGTTCGCACATTATTTACTTTTTTCACACCTTATCTTTTGCCAAAGCATAAATGGTACATATATACAAGATAAGTCATTGGAGATTACAACAAAGTCATCCGTGCCCAAAGGATATTACAATTTAAGTTACAAGTCAGCCAAGGCGATAAAAAAATGCAATAAGGTCATACTCTAGAAGCATTCAGACCAAACCATAAAGTGGACCCAAATAGATAATATATAAACGTTAAATACATAGGTCACATATAGCACAAGCCCGTACAGATAAGAAATAATCATTAAATATAATACTCTGAACCTAAATCAGGAAACATAATCCACTCTAGGAGAGAGGAACCATGAGCATGCTACACATAACCCAATACCGGATCTGCAATCACTCAAACAACTAAAGCTATCTTAAAAGTGTATAAATACCATGGCCAAGGAACTACTTAAATTTCCAACATAATCTGTACCTCCATACACCATCGTGAGATCCATAAGCCACATCAAAAACACTAGCACATGCTAGCAGTCCATGTCAAAAGTTGTCACAACATATCTCCAGACCATAACAACAACTGAATAGAACTATTGAACTAAATAACATAGTTTCTTGACCACTAGGTACAATTTATAGATTACCAGAGATTGACATAACTAAGACCAAAACCTGAAACCATCTGCATAAGTACCAATACATCCTCAAGCCTGATTTTTGAAATAGAAACCTTCTAGAGGGCACAAAATGAAGCATTGTTAACTGCAACTACAAAGCTATGAATTACGTTAATTACTAAACCACAAACATCCATACCTCAGAGACTTCAAGATATAAGAGTATAAGGTTGACGCATTGTATACCATTATCTTCTCAAGATCACATAATATATAGTTGTCTTCCACTATTCTGATTGTCTTCCATGACATTATAGCATTGTTCTGATACATAGTTGTCTTGCACTATTCTGATTGTCTTCCAATGCATTATAGCATTAAATATATACTTGTCTTCCACTATTTTAGAGGTTCAGTATAAGCACTTACTCCTCCAAGAATACAAGAATAGAAAACTTCCAGGTCATAGTGTTTGAGCAACCAAAAAAACCTTTGGAACACAATGTTTGGCATCAATGACAACAGACAACCAAAAAAATTGTTCCAAACATCTCTCCCTTTGTCATTCATGGAAAATAACCACTATAAATTTTTTGACACAAATATTTCTCCCCCTTTTCCATCAATGACAAAGAATAAGAACATTTTCATTGCACGACTCTGATAACCAAGCACCAACATCACTCCAGAATAAAAATAAGTAAGAAATATCCTCCTGGATAGATGCACCATCTTGATGCACTAAGTTATAAAAACAAGGAGCACCAACCCCAAGCACTTTTTAGAGATACTCAAAAGAAATTTGATCATATAATATATCATATGTTCTGCAAACTTCAGCTTAGTAAAAATATTTTCATTTGACATAAAAACATCATATGAAGGGGCAGGAGAAGCAATTTTCTCCTCAACCACAACTAGAACATTAACATCTTCCTGCTCTATTTATTTATTGTCTCTAGAATTTGTCTTTATTATATGACAAAAAATCTTCTATCCCATAGAATTATCTTATTGAGAAAGATTCTACAATTCATGGCACTATTATCAAAGTTATTCAAATGCATCTTAATCTGAGAACCAGTAGACATATCATATCTCCAAATCACATTTGAATTAAAATCAGAGAGAACCAAAACCAAACAAATATTACACTATTAATAGAACCAAACAATCATTTTTCTAGACCACAAAATACAAACTTTACCTCCGAGAAAGACTTTATGCCTTATTTTCATGCTGAGAGGATACCCAACATCTAGTCTCGA
Source organism: Thuja plicata (assembly GCA_018584345.1). Classification (NCBI taxonomy): domain Eukaryota; kingdom Viridiplantae; phylum Streptophyta; class Pinopsida; order Cupressales; family Cupressaceae; genus Thuja; species Thuja plicata. The sequence goes on along the minus strand of MU226929.1, from coordinate 708,742 downwards.
GGGGGAAAACAAATTCATATAAAAAATCTCCCTTAAGCCCTTTTTTCTAAGTCATTTAACACAGGAAGAAACAACATCCATAATGTTTGTCAACTCATTATCAAGACCATCTTTTGTGTTCCATATTAGAAATATTATGTTCATTTCTATTGAATCTTTTGCAGTCATCAAACTATCATCTCATTTTTCCATATGTTTGCAAAACTTTGCAATATGTCTTGTCATATTATATTTATAGCGAACCAGACCATCTTTATAGAGCCTTGAAATGTGTCATGTCACTTTACATTTATAATGCAGGAGTCCATCCTTTTTCAATTTAGAAACTTCATTATTTTTTACATTGATATTTATAATGCATTCAACCTTTCGATGACCATATATATTTCAACTCTAGCAGTATCCATTGAATTTTTTGACATCTTTATTTAGATTCAACCTACCGAAAGTCATCCTACTTTTGCACTGAACTACTTTATGCCCTAACTTGTTGCAAGGATAACATCTTCCATTAAAAACATATCTCCTATTTAGACTTCTACATGCATTAACTTTGTATTCTACTTTATTGCAAGACAAATAGATACCATCAAAGCAAGAGTACCTAGAATGAAGAGGAGAAGATCTTTGATTTGTCATCCCCTTTTTTTCCTTTTCCTACACCAAATTATTTTTTAACATTCTTCATCTATTTCTAGTCTACTAGTTTCTTTTTATCTTCCAACTACTTCAATCTTCCATATTTTTTCCTCCTACCCACTTTATGTCTTCTATTTCTATCTGCATTTGATTAGCCATAACTTGTTGGGTATATTTCTAGTTTTTTGAGTCTTGCTAAAAAATTTGGTTCCCAGTTTTGGTTTATGCCTTAAAATGTCAAGGTCTATTCAAGTGTATCTTCAACTTTTCCTGCAAATGTCTATTTCTCAAGAAATGAGGTACAAAAATGGTTTAAAACCCTAAGCCCTAGGTCATTTGTGTCTTTTCCTTGCATAAACCCTAGGCATTCATAACCTTGTTCTAATTTGAAGTTACTTTTGTCAAGTAACTTAAGTGATCTATAATCCATGTTCCTTTTAGTCATCCCCTTTATCTCCTAATCTCATAGTCAGGACTGGATATTCTTTATGATCTAGCGACTTGGCGCAAGCTTTTTATCTCTTAATCTTGAGAAGAAAAGAATATGTTCTTATGCATTCAAAGATTAAGTGTAGGCGGTTGATCTTGATCTGATCGTGTGGTTGGTGTGTGATTGCTAGATAATGATGAAGTTGGCTCAAATATTTAGAGACTTAGCGAAAACCGTGGATGCAAATTTAATCTTGTGGCTAGCTCTAGATCTCATGATTTAACTGTTGGAGATTTGATTCTGAACAGTTGATTAATAGTATGTTTGTCATTGATGACAACATATAATACACAGTAGTACTTCTATATGTACTTATCAATATGATGACATGAAGACCAGCATGGATAGATACATGTTGTTGACATTTTTACTATGCTATGTTCATACACGTAGACCCATATATGAAGTTTTAGTAAAGATATGTAATTCTGTTATTGACGGTTACAGTTCTGGGGGAATAATGGTTTAAGGATGACATATGTAACGTGTTGATCGAGTTGCACACATCTTTAGGATATGCGGGTGTACATTCATGATTAGTTATGAGTTGTTGATATTAATCTAAACGCACCAAACCTATTTCAAGAAGATTGTAAAGTTATGATTAATTTGGTGAAGCCGACTTAGTGAAGCGACATGTCTGTTCAGCATTGACTTGCACGGTTGTAATTATGCTTGCGCACTTAGTAGAGATGACAAAGATGTTAAGAAGAGTTGTCCTACAGGTCCCATGATCTCATACTTGGTGTATGTATTTATAGAAGGTCATTTGTAATGAGAAGAGTTGCAAAAGCCAAAGATTGACAAGCAGAGCAGAGTGTTGATACAATAGAGCTATATTTATCATATGTTGATAATATAGATGTTTATGTTGAAGCATTCAGAATACAGATTAGATTTTTATATTTCTTTAGAAGAGGTTAAAGCATCGGCGCATAAAAGGAACTGATCAGACAAGCAGTGTCACAAACAACAGTTCATCTTGTCGATATAGTGTGTATCAAATAACTAGAAGGTTGTAGCCTTCACCACTTGGACAGTGAGTCCTTGGATAGTGAGTCCACCACCCCTAATAGGGTTATATTTAAAAGACTCCTAACAGGGTCTGACCCTTAACCGGGTCACTATACTACTGCATTGTAATGTACAACTCCTAACAGGGTTGGAAGATCTTTTAACAGGGATCACTATAAATAGTATAGTTCTTTGTGGGTACTAATTCCCACCGGGGTTTTTACCATTTG
>MU226929.1:678276-700863 GCA_018584345.1 Thuja plicata | reverse complement strand
GTAAAGTGTTATCTGTATGTGCATTTACTTTGTATCAATCTAGATTAATAAGTATAAGATAAAGATTTAAAGTTGCAGATAACTGATTCACCCCCCCCCTCTCAGTTATCTCTAAAGTATTCTAACATTAACCTTAGTTATAAGAAATCTTCAGTGATTCAGAGATTTCTTAGTCGCATAATCTCATAATGTAACCTGAGGTTAGCACAGAGTTTACTTTTTCTTTTTCTCTTGATCTCTAGATGAAATCAAGGTTAAGTGATTTATTCAGAGATTCAGCGAGGATCGTTGATCTTTTCCCAGATGAGCGGCTGGCACGTGATCTCCAAACAAATTCCAAGGTCAAGGTTTTATTTAGTGATTAAGCAATAGCCACAGATCTTGTTATATCCTTTACTTGATCATGTGGTCTGCGTGTGATCTCCCAATTAACTCATGAGTTAGTAAATCTTTCAGACACTTTGAGACAAGGCTTGTCACATAATCTCCAGATAAACCTGAGGTTGATACTAAGGAAAGTAAAGTTTATTACGAGATTCAGAGATAACTTAGTCATATGATCTCAAAATGAAAGTATGGTTAAGAAGATAGTCTCAAGATTCAATGAAGATCATTGGATCAAAGAAGAATCAAGGGTTTCTATGTAATCTCAGGAAGAAATTATAAAGTATAGAAATATTGTGAGACTTAGCACTCATCGTTGATCAAGAAAAGATTTGAGGGTTAGCGCGTGATCTCCAAATTAAACCTGAGTTAGAAGAATTGTTCAGCGACTTAGAGATTCATTCAGTCATTTCATCTCTAGAAGAACCATGGTTAGTTGTGGTTAAGTCAGATCCAAGTCAAGTTTTCCATGAGTAAATCTAGACCGTTGATCAAGATAGAGATGTGTTTCTGGCATTGAATCGCTAGAAGAAGTCAAAAAGTCATGAATCTTTCAGTGATCAAGAGGTAATTAGCTAAGATGTAGACACATGTATAAGTGGCTAATAAATTTGTGGTGTTCGTGAAGTCTCCAAATAGACCCAGGGTTGAGAAAATATTTCAGTGATTCAAAGATAACCTTTATCTCTGAATCTCCAGACTTAAACAGAGTTAGTCCAAGCATTGCGAGATAGAATTTAGTCGCGTGATCTTAGAACAAAATGGAGTTAAGGCCAAATATTGTGAGATTTAGCGTAGGCCATAGATTAAAAGAAATATTAATGGTAGTCACATAATCTCCAAATAGAATAAGCAAGTGCAAAATGATTCTGAGACTCACTGCAAGGCATAGATCAAGATCTCATCATGTGGTCTATACGTGATCTCAAAATAAACTTAGGGTAAAGAAAAAATTCAGCAACTTAGAGTTTGTTCAGTTGCGTGATCTCCAAACCACTAGCTCAAGTTATAGTTAAAAGTTGAGTTACCAAGAAATATATGAACCGTTGATGTGACTCAAATATTACGATGTGCACGTGATCTCTGAATAAATCCATGGTTAGTTGAAATTCTCCACGATTCAGAGACTTAGTTAGTCGTTGAATCTCCAGATAGACTCAGAGTTAAAACATGGTTATCTTATCACCTTGTCATGTGATCTCTGAATGAACCTAAGGTTAAGATAAAAGCTCAGCAATTCAATGAGGATCGTAAATTTCATATCAAATGAACAGCTAGCGTTGAATCTCCAGATGAAACTTGGGTTAAGAGAAATATGCAGAGACTTAGAGATCTTTCCATCGCTGAAACTCCATATTTAAATCATGGTCAAAGGAAATCCTAGTAAAGTTTATTCAGTGATTTAGAGATAAGAAGAAAATAGTTACTCAATGTTAAGAGGTAAATCAAATGCAAAGTCAGGTTAAAATGATTGGCCAATGCGTAATCTCAAAACAAAATCATAGTTAAGAAAACCATCTAGCAACTCAGTGAGGATCATAGATGAAGAAGAAGATTGTGTGGCTGGTGCTAGATCTTGTAATGTAACCTCAATCAAGGTAAACTCTCAACGAATTGGAGATGATGTAGTCGCGTGATCGCCAGATAAACTATAATCTGAGTATGATAAGATCTTAAGGATTTTTTCTTGCGCCATGTCAAGGAAATATTGTGAAAGCCAAGGTTAATAAAGACAAAAGATTTTGACAGAGTACAAGTAATTTGCTGAGCTATGAAAAAGAAAGAAAGACTAGCCAATAAGATCATGTGTCAAGCCTTTTTTCTTATAATAACGTTTTAAAACTAAAAAAAGTACTCATGACTTTTCCAACTAGGCTATTCAAATTTGATTTCTTGTCAACTTCAAGCGCCATGGCTAGGCAAGAATTGATGTCAAGACACACAGAGTTATTGCAGAAGTGATTGATCAACTATTTCTAAGTTCTTGAATAGACTGGTGCATTAAATTTTCAATGATAAATAGATGCATCCTTTGTACATTATGATTACCAAAGCTTTCAAACTACAGAGCAAAGAAGTTTCTTAAGTTTTCAGAGTTTTTAGAGTGAAGAAATTGCTTCAGTTTCAGAGCAAATTGTGAGAAGTAGCTTGTGTTTGAGAGAAGAATTTTTTAGAGGATCAATGAAGAATTAGTGAAGATGAGTTAGCCTGAGTCAAGTAGATCTTCAGGTAGTGGTTAGGCTAGGGATGCAAGGAGGAGAAAAAAGGGAAGAGGAATTTCTCTGGTGATTTTGTTGCTTGCTGGTAAGAACAAACCAAAATAAAAAGGTAGATGATGAATCTTTCACTGATGCTATGTCAAATTGTAGAGATCCCATCACTCTCGGGTGCTCTAGATTTCATTTTTTAAATTATTTCTATAGCAATATGGATACATAGATTCCTATTTCAAACCCTTGGACATTAGGTCTAGCAAAACTAATTGTCCCTGATGTCTTTGTAGCCGTCGACCTATTGATAACCCTAGCCAGAAGATATGAATCTACCTCCAAAAGAATAAGGAAAGGTGATGAAATAACCTTAGTAACTTTAGATAGGGCATCTTTCATGAAAGTCTTTGGAATTTACCATGCCTCTTCCATAGAGATTGACCTAAAAAAATTGCAGACATGATACACCAGAGAGGTTAACATTTTTGGCGAATTGGACCAGACTCATGTGCCAAGGTCGAATAGGAATTATGTGGCCCCATTTCCTAGTTCAAAGGGTGTACCTCATGAGTTTAAAAATATATGTTTTAATATGAATTATATAGCATATGGATTGTGTAGGGTTTTTGGCATTGACAGGCATATTGAGAAGCTACCTGCAGACCTACTCATGATTATCTTGGATATTTAGAACTCCCATTCCAACATAGACTTTGACTACATCCAGTATGTCATCGACATAATGCATGAGGGCCTAATCAGCATTCAGAAGAAGGTCAACCCCAGATTCATGCATTATTCTCTTCTAATGAATTTTATGTTGTATTTCAACATTGACAGCATGAATACAGATTTTCTAAGACCAAGGACTCAATTCTAAGGCTAGCCAAACCCCATAAAATTATGGATTAGGGTTTGGAACTATACCTCAAATGAGAATTAATTCTATGGTTTTGAGAACTGGATAGTACATCCACTTCTAGAACTAATGGGCCTTAATTTAACTAGGCTATGAATAAAAAAACTTCAGCTTCTGAGATCTTGCCAATACGTAGCTAAATGGCTAGGAGATCACAATTGGGGTGACTTATATTGTGAGAATAATTTTACCATAATCAAGGTTTATGGATGCTTCCAACCCCCACATATACTTCTAAAGTATGTTCCTCCAAGAGTGGCCTTAATAGAATTCATTTGGAAACTGATGTGGACAGACAAGGAGCATCTGGCTCTTCACAGAAAAGGTACCTTCACACCTAGACAATTCAAAGTGGCTAAATTTACTATTGGAAAGAGGGCCATGGATGTAGTGATTAAGTGGTTAGGCTAGTATAGGATGACCATGGCCTTGTATAGGTATGTAGATCCAGAGGTTTTTATTAAGAGTGAAAAGAAGATGCTAACCCCAAGCATCACTTCTATCAAAGAGAATGAAGAATGTGTTAAAGAAGATTTAATCAGGAACACTTTGGAAGATGAAGAGGTAGGAAGAAGAGTTTGGAAATATCAAGATTTTATAGACTTGGAGAAACAAATGAAGAAGGTGGGGATTCCATTTGGAGTTTTCTTCCCAAGAGTGCCTTATCTGCAAAGACTCTCTAAAATGATTCAGTCTTATCACACCTTGTACAATCAACTTGAGGGATTTATTGAGGACATGAAAAGAGGTCCTAAGAAGCACTCATCCTATGAGTATGAAGAAGATAATGAGGGAGGATACTCAATACATAGCCCTCCTCCCATGGATTAGCCACTTGCAATAGAGAAATTTATAGAAGTGGACCTTACAGAGGTTCCTGATACTGAGGTGATCAATGAGCCTCCAAGGAAGAAACAAAGAGTAGAACAAGAGGAGCCATCTCAAGCTGAGACCCAAGGGAAGAAAAGGGATAAAGTAAGTGCCTTAATTATTGGTGATAGGCAGTATCACCACTAGCTTAGGAAGAAAATCAGAGAAGGGAAGAAGAAAGAAAAAGACATCCAAGAAGAAGTGGAGTTACCCCTCCAATTGTGCCAAGATGACAGAGAGATCCATCAAGAAGAATTATTAAGTGATGATGCTTTCATCAAGAAAGATGAATTCAAAAAATTCTTGATATGGAGGAAGCAAAAAGAAGGAGCATAACTGTAGTTAACAGGGGTGATGTTATGCAAAGTGAAGCCCTATAAGCTCTGAAATCTTATGATCTAGAGAATGAGACAATAACCCCTCAGGAGGCTATACAACTAGTCAAGTCTAGTGGAATGCTGCTTGTGCCTAGGTGGGATTTAGCCTCTTCTTTCATGATTGATCAAATTAGAAAGAAACCAAATTCTAGCTTGTATTCTAAGACAAAAATTGGGCAACTGATCAGGGGATGTGGATATGATCCAAGATCCTAGACACTAGTCTGGCACCAAGGACACAAAAGCCTTCCTTGTTCAGTGTAGAAGAGAAGATGGAAGGGGATAAGATCATCTATATAGTGTAGAATACTTCTGATTTAGAGATATCCCAGGATGTCACCCACTTCACCCAATTAAATCAAGAAAAAATAGAGAAACTCTCTGCAAGGTATGCAAAATTATTTGATGAGTCTGTTGTTGTGATAAAGGATAGGGAAAGGTGCTTGATTCAAATCAAGTCACTAAAAGGGAAAGTGGAGGTATTAAATAAGAAGTTAGAAGAGGCTCCCAAAGCTCTCCTCACTCCACCTAAGGAAGTTGTTTCTGTTCAAATAGAGACTACAAAATATTTCCCTCAAGAAAAAGGGAAGCTAGGCCCAAATCAGAATGAAGTGGCCTTAAGTGCCCTATTGAATGTCTTATAGCACAAGATAGATATCCTGAAGGGAAAGGTATATTTGGTACACAAGGCCTATATCAAGCTACCTATCCTATAAATAGAGGTGAAAGGCCACATTGCAACTTTGGATTCATACTTTGGCACTTGGTCAGGTAGGGGATCACTTTTTTAGATATTAGAAGCCTTGCACCTACATAGGACATATCTCCCAGAGATAGTTTGTCAAGTGTGAGAAATGATTAAGAAGATTAGAAAAACATTATCATTCTTCAAGGGCAAGGCCAATCAAATATAGGCAAGGGTCAGTATGTTTGGCCCATATTTTAACAGATTTATTCCTGCAGTCAAGGGAGAAGATGATAAGATAAAGTCAATTGAAGAATGTAGAAATAAGTTTGATACTCTACTGCCTAGTAAATAGGCATTCTTAATATATGACAGTGTCCTAGATATGGATAGATTCAACAGAGCCTTGGATGAAGCCTTCAAAGTAGAAATAGACTTTGTGAAGTTTGTTACAGATGTCAAGGTTATAACTGAAGCCAGATGGGAGAGGCAAAAAGTATAGTTACGGAGCATACAAATTTTTAATTGGCCTTTAGAGGATGAATTTGCATAGTGGGACAACATCACCAAGCTAAAGAAGAATAATAAACCAACAACTATTGACTTGGATGTGATGGATGAGGAGTAAAGTGGCACCTGGCACCTGATCAATGAGCACAAGGATGGTAATAATTAGCAAGACTAGTGTAAGTTAGCTTGTATTAGTGGTCACTAGGTCTCACAAAAACCTCAAGAGGTTACCCATAATATCTGCAGACAAAGGTGCCAACTAAGAATGATTTGGAATCATTGCAAATTAGCTACTCAAGTGTTTCTTCTCCACTGACTAAAAGTTTAACCATATTTTTGTCTTTTAGTAATTTTTAGGTTTAGCTTAGCCATTTGAAGCTTGTTGCATCCTTTCTCTCTAAGGACTCCAAGATGGTTAGTTCTCTCTATATATAACAAGTTGTAAGATATTGTAAAGGATAGTGAATTCACAACTGCGAGGCAAACTTCTAAATTTTGTCTAGTTTCAATCTTTTTATCTCTCTGAATGTATTGAAGCAGAAGTATATTAATAAAGTACAATGGATTTTATTTTTTCACATCAATGATGTCTTCTTGTGTTTATGTTATGCTCTTGTATGTTTAATCTGTAAGGCATTTTAAATGTACTAGTTATAAGGTAACTGTGCGACTACTTGTGAGTTTCTTTCAAGGAGGGAGTAAATCTTATGAGTAGTTCTAGAGGGCTATGTGTTTGTGTAGGAATTTGATACATGTGTGTGGGAATGAGAAGGTGGTTTGTAAGGAACTCCATCTAAGTTTCATGTATGTTTTAATTAATTAATTTTTGTGAATGTATATCTCAATTAACTCTTTTCCTTGGATTAGGCACTGGTATAGGTTTTGATAAGTAGTTATCATCATCAATCTTAAATCTACCCAATCATTTACATTTATATTATTATGAACATATATGTTTAATCAATTTTATTGAAGAATACAATTAATTTTGTTGATTTCTTGGAGAGAGAATCATTAGGTTATCCTTCCTGAGTCTAGAACTCTAAAAAGAAGACAGATAAGAATCCTTGTTTCACTATTATTTGTCCTTGCCAAGTTCATGGTCTGGCTTGTTAAGCTTTGTATAAGATTATTTTTTTTCATCTGCAAGATGTACTATCAATTGTTGCAGTAAAAGGAAAGAGACAAATCAGTGTAACCCTTGATCCACTGTTAAAGTTACTGAGAAGTAGTAAACTATGAAAGGTATACCTGCCTGAGTTTGTGGAGCTCAAAGGAGGATAAATCCTCATCAATTAGACTTTTACTTGTAAGAATCAAGAGTTGCGAATCAAGGAGTCAAGCATAATTTCTATATTGAGATTCTACAAGAAAAAGCTCTAACATAACCTTCTTTCCTTTTTTATTTTTCTTATGATCTTCCATATACATTTTCTTATGATAGGTCATGTCCTTTTTCTCTTGATCTATCAATTCTATCCTCTTTTGGTCTATTATGTCCCTTTTATTCTCTTCTTTCTTATGATCTATTATGATCCATTTAGATTTGAACGGATCAACCAATTCAACCTTTCTTTCCTCATTCAAAGAAAAATACACTTTGTTTTGATTAAGTTCCATTTCAACTTCATTTCCCCATCTTCCATTGTATGGAGATAGAAAATATAGGTTCTCAAATTTGTCTTCAATATGATAGATATTTCTACTAGTCCTAAAACCTGCAACAACCCTTTTATGAATTTGTTTCTTTCTGATAATATAACCATCACTTTTGAACATAACTTCATAACCCTTGATGCACATTTGACTAACACTTAAAAAAATATGTTTCAAACCTTCAACATAGTAAATATCATCAGTTATATACTTACCATCAATTTATATGGTTCCAATACCTTTGATTTGTGTGCTCCGTTCTCTTGCAAATTTGATTGCTCCACCATCATATTATTCAAACTTGATAAATATTCTCTTATCTCTTGTCATATGATTTGAACATATGGAATCTATGATCCATGCTCCTGCAACAACTTGAGCATGCAATTTGATCTCTTCTCTCTTTTGTAAAATTATCAAAAATAAAGATTCATCGATATTTCATTAGTATCTTCACCTTCAGAAATTTTTTCTTCCATTGAACATAAACTCTTTTTATCTTCACCTTTGAAATTAAATTTCTTTCTAAAATCACCTTTCTTTTGATTGTCTTTTCTATCTTCATCTTCTGATTCACTAAGATATTCCATATACTTGCAATCATTAGTAAAATGTCCTATCCTCCCATAATTAAAGGACTTAAGTAGTAAATTACCTTTGTATGTATCAACACCTCATTTTAATCTTCTTAAAGTATATGTGTCAGCATCCTCCGACATCTTCCATGTCTCTAGTTCAACATCTTCAACATCTCTAAATGTAGTCTCTCTCTTTTCTCCAGTTCAATTTTTGCAATCTCAAATGCAAAAAGTGACCCAATAAGCTAATCAATAGAATAATGACTCAAATCATTTCTCTCCCTTATTGAACATGTCATTGGTATCAAATGATAGAAATAAGGAAGCAAGCACCTAAGAGAGGGGGGTGATGCTGATTAACTGATGAATATCTAATGGAGATGATGAAGATCGAGTGATACCGAGTATCATGATTGTAGAAATGGTTAGATCAGTTATTGTTTTGTCATTGATGTCAAGCAATTGATTAATTGATTTTTATTATGATACCATATCTTGAGAGGATAAGTTAAATGGGTGATAAATATAGATCAGACAATGATGAAGTAATGATGATATAGTTATTTTCTTCTATATATTTGATGTTATCAAATCGGTACATTTGATTGATCAAGTTGGGAACTGCAATGAATTAAAGTTGTGACTGAAAGAGTTACTTTACCGAGCTAGAATGAGTCAGTTGGTAGAATGTTATGTGATTCGGTTACAGTTACTGAGCGCCAAGAAACAAAGATGAGTTAGAAACCAAGAAGTGAAAGAAGTCATTTACTGAGTTGCAAAGAAAGTTTTACCGAGTGCAGTTACTGATATTAAATGATGATGAAGTTGAATTTAATGCAAAGCGATGATGATGGATGAAGAAATGAATTAAATGAAGTTTTTTACAAGATCTACAAATGGGAAAATTCAATGGGAAGATCTAAGGTGAAGACCAAGCAGTTAAACATAAATATGAAAGTTCCAAGATAAGTTACAAGTTCTGAGGTAAAAGTGAAATGGTTTACCGAGTTGAGATTTATGAAGAAGATGATCGATCAACTAACCCCAAAGGATGGAAAATAAAATTAAGGAGATTAAGAGGAAAAAGTATGCCTATATAAGGAATGAGGAATACATAGAGAACAAGGTTGTTAGCGAATTGAATAGAGAAGGAGGAGCTGAAGAACAACATTTACTAAGCAGAATAGAGAAAGACAAATTGACAAATCTACAATATGAGAAAGAGATAAATGGAGTATGAGATGCCAGTATTCAATTGATCATAAAGGATTTTATACAAGAAACAAAATTTGATATATTCACAAATCAAAGTTTATTGTTGCTTATTAATATTTTTAATAGAGAAATCTCTTAACCGACTGGATTTAACCATCCTATTTGTTAAACCTAGACTTAGGTGACATTGCAAAAGAGTGTTTAAAGACCTCTAACAAGGTCACTCCTAACAGGGTTAAGATCTTAATAGATCTAAGGTAAATCCCCTAACAAGGTCACATTTAGAAAATGTATTTGTAATCTTTAACATGATAAGTTCTTAACCGAGTGTACTTTAGAAGTGTACATTTTTATTGTGGGTTACAATTCCCATGGAGGTTTTTCCCAAATTGGGTTTCCTCGTTAAATCATCTATCAACCGAGTTATATTGGATGTTTACATGGTTAATCTGATGTTTCTAAGTTTGAATGATTGATTTACATAGATGTAATGTATTGTTTCTTATGTTATTGAGTTATTTGGTGAATTGGTTATTTAATGTATTTAGTATTACCGAGTGAAATAGTGAGTTCAGTTTTAAGTGGTTAAGTTTTGATTTGTCTAATTCACCCCCCTCTTAGTGGAACCAATAATTGGTATCAGAGCTTTATTACCCTAAAGTGATAAGTTTCAAAGGACTTGAGTAAAGATCAAAAGATGTATAAGAGGGAAGCACCAAATCTGAATATGGATCATTTCTCTACATGGGAAAGTAGAATGAGGTTGCATGTGTCTAGAGTAGGGGGACTTCAGTTTCTTGATAATGAATATGTAGCACCGACTACGGCACCTATGACTATTAGTAAGCAAAGACAGAAACATGAGCACACACAAGTTATGATTGAGATTGCATCTACACTTACCGACCAATAATATGATGAGCTTGATGGCTGCACTACTTTGAAACAAATGTGGGATAAGCTTATTTTGACCTATGGTGGAGATCAAGATGTTCATAAGGCTAAAGAAAAAAGTTTGAGAGGAAAATTTGACTCTATGAGGATGAAGGAAGGATAGAACATAATATAGTACAATAAAAGACTTAAGGATACTGTTAATTCTATCAGAGGAGCTAGTGGTATCATAAAAAAGGATGATGTTACAAGAAAAATGTTGAGAACCCTACTATTGAGTTATGTTATTCGTGTAACTTCTATACAAGAGATGAGATCTATACCCCAGATGAATGTTTCACTGGATGCTACTATTGGTAAATTAGCTGCATTTGAGCTAAATTATTTTGACAATAGTATGCCTCCTACTTCTAAGATTGAATCTCCATGTCTACTTTAAATATTGGAAAGGCTAGGGAAGTTTATGCTAGAGATGGATATTTCAGCAGTGCTGTGAGAAATTTTATAGTTGTATTGAAGGAATTGAAGAGCTATTTACTGAATGTGATGATAATGAAAGAGAATTTGAAGCTTTGTTTGCTAGAAGGCTAAAAAGAGGCAAAGCCAAATACCCAGGTATGTTACCCTTGAAATGTTTTAATTGTGATAGAGTTGGTCACTTTGCATCTAACTATCGGGAGAAAGACAAGGAAGAAAAGAAAGATAACAAAGATAAGGACAAAAGAGAAAACCAATTTAGGAGATACATAGAATACAAAAACAAAGGTAATAAATCTTGTTATATTGCTAATCAAGGACTAAGAGATGACGATTCTTTTGATAGTAATGAAGAAAAAGAAGTTGTTTATGTTGCTATAAAAAATGATTATGATGAAGAAGAACCTAGAGCCCTAATATCACAAGTAACTAAGAATGAAACTTGGATTATAGATAGTGCTTGTTCACATCACATGACTGGTGACACACCTAAGTTTATTTCCTTGGAAAATAATGATGGAGGTTATGTTAGATTTGGTAATGATGCTCCATATCCTATGAAAGGAAAAGGATATATAATTTTAGTGAGTAACACAAGATGTGATGATGTTTATTGGGCTGAAGGATTAAAGTATAATCTATTGAGTGTTTCACAGCTAAACAATATAGCTCACCAACTAGAATTTCAATATGGAAGGGTCAAAGTATTTGATGAGAATGATGAACTATAACTGATTGAATGTTTGAAGATGTTAAGTTAATTATCTTGCAAGACATTACATCAGTTAATGTGTTGTATTGTCATTAATGTTAACTTGATGTAATCTATATGGTCATGTACATATTGCTAAAGACTTCAAAGAACCAATGAATCAAGGCTATGCTATCAGTAATGCATAAAAGTTAAGTATTCACAAAGTGACTATATACACTGATGGAGTGCACACTGACAGACAAAGTAAACCAAAAGAGAAAATTCATAGTGTTACCCAATGAGAAAAAGAACATCATTACTGATGAGCAAAGTCACAATGTTACCTGATGAACAAAAGCACAGTGTAACCCGACAGACAGAATTACAATGTTGCCCGACGGACGGAGATCCTAAAGACAACTGAAGTCTCACCAACAGAATAATCAGTTGTCACTGACAACTAACTAAAGTATTGACTGACAGAATAGAGAGCTCAAAAATGATAAAAAGCTTAGCTACCAAGAGCTAAATATAGACTTAACTAGTACTTATCATTGTTTTAATTGACAAGATAAAGTTGGAGATAAGTAAAGGATTTAAAGCTGCTTTGTCCTATTGGCAAGAAGATCTCTATGACATAAAATTGGAGTTTTTCTTTAAATCTAAGTGGCGAGAATTGTGGATCACGCCAAGATCAAGAAAGCTAAGAAACAGTGAAATAACATCTATATAAGAGAAAATCTTATTCAATGTGAATAAGGGGAGTGATAAGAGAATAGATGCTAAAGAGATTCTGAAGGAGAAGAAAGTCTTCATTCAAACCTAATCAATCAAGCTGAGGAAAGAGATAAATTTTGTAGACACTGATGAACAGTGATACAACATCACAGAGAAGAACAATGTGGAGAAAAGGTATTGAATTGATAACATTGATAAAAAAGGTAATGCACTTGCAATAGATCTGAAAATATGTAATTCAAGTTGTATGTGTGAACAGATCAATTTATTATTTCACTTTAACCATTGAAGCATCAAGTCTCTTAACCGAGTAGGACTTAAAAGTCTTTTCTAATTGAGATACATCCCAAGGAGTATCAAAAAGTTTGATCATACAAAGAAGCATTGGATATGCTCGATACCTATTGATAGGCCAAGTGAGTGTTTGATCAAGGATGGTAGCATTTGAAGCTAGATACTAAGAGACAAACTATTCATTTAAATCCTCTAACAAGGTCACACCTAACAGTGTGTTTGTAACCTTTAACAAGGTTGGCTCTTCACTGAGCTCACTTAAGAAGAGTCAAAATTTGGGGTACTGGTCCCAGTGGGTTTTCCCTTAACATGGTTTCCACGTTAAAAATCCATGTGTCAATGTGTTTATGAGTCATTACTTTTTGGTTTTTCATTTCACGTCAGTAATCTAGATTGATCGGTATACACTAGTTATTTATTGTATTTCGGTAAATAGAAAGACTATTTATTGGTAAACATACAGTAGAAGTTTTTACAAAGCATTCCAACAAGTAGTAATTTGATATAAGTATTCAGAGGCATTCATCTTACAGGACTAAAGATAACTAGAGGTATAATTTTGTGGTACTAAGTTTTAAGGGTTAAATATTGAAATATTTTGAGGCCACTGATTCACCCCCCCCACTCTCAGTTATTACTAATAATTGGTATCAAAGATTGTGTTCTTAGAAGGAAGGTTTCAATACCTAAGCTAAATATCACAAGATGAATAGATGAGATGTGCCCAAGTTAAACAAAGACAACTTTGCTTCATGGAAAAGAAGGATAAGAATCCACTTATCAGGCATTGGAAATTATGTTACTCAATACTTAGATACTGAATATGTGTTGCCAACAGGAGCACTCACAGTTGAATAAATGAGAGAGAAGCATGAGCACGAATGCATGATAATAGAGCTTGCTTCCTCACTCTCTGATGCTAAATTTGAAGATGTCAAAACATGCACAACTACAAAGAAGATGTGGGATAAATTGAAACTTATACATGGTGGTGATAAAAATGTTCTAAGAGCCAAGGTAGAAATCCTTAGAGGAAATTTTGATGATCTCAGAATGAAAGAAGGTGAAAACATCACAAAGTACAACACAAGAATCAAAGAGGTTGTCAATACTATTTGAGGATTTGGAGGTGTACTAGATGAAGATACAGTGGTAAGTAAAATTCTAAGAACCTTACTGCCTACTTATGCTATTAGAGTATCTTCCATACAAGAAATGAGAGTAGTAGAAAATAACAATGTTACTCTAGATAGTTTGATTGGAAGACTAATTTTATTTGAGATGAATAACTTTCATAATAGTGTCTTACCAAACATAGAGTTTGCATTCAAATGTTCTTTGAGATTAAGCAAATCAAGTCATAAACACACTATGAGAAAAGATAGTGATAGTGAAAGTGAAGAAGAAGATCTTGATGAATTTGAAGTACTTATGGCTAGAAGAATGCAGAGAGGCAAAGGTAAATACAAAGGTAAATTACCACTTTTATATTTTAATTGTAAAGAGATTGGACACTTTTTAGCAAGATGTACTAACAGAAGAAAATATGACATAAGTAATGATAGATCATTTGAAAAGAACTTTGACATAGCTGATTATAGAAGCAATCGACAATCAGAAAGAAGAGATACTCGAGACTACAAGGGCAAAGGAAAGAAGGCCAATTACCTAGCTACATGCAAAAATGATGACATTGACACCGAATCAAAAGAAGACATCGAGATGGTATTTTTAGCCATGAAGGATGATATGGATGAAGATGAAGAAAGGTATGTAGAAACTGCACTCATATCTAAAGTTAGTAAAAATGATGTCTAGATCATAGATAGTCACTACACTCACCATATGACCGTAGATACAAAAAAGTTTGAGACATTTGAATACTATAATGGTGGCTCAGTAAGAATGGGTAATGATACAGCTTGTCCAGTTGAAGGTAAAGGAACCATAATGTTGAATAACTTGATTAAAAGTGAAAATGCTTACTGGGTTAGAGGATTGAATTATAAATTTTGAAGTGTTTCTTAGTTGAACAATTTAGGTCACAGAGTAGCATTTGAAAATAAGAAGGCAATGATCTTCAATGAATCAGGAAGGTTGATTGGTACTGGTGAGCACAAAAAAGGTAACTTATTCTATCTGAATGATACTGACACCACTTGTTTGATGGCTAGAAATGAAGATTTTAGAATTTAATCTTTCCTTGGTTGAAACTATGTAATTAAAGGATAAACCAAGAT
The DNA here is from genome assembly GCA_018584345.1 of Thuja plicata. Classification (NCBI taxonomy): domain Eukaryota; kingdom Viridiplantae; phylum Streptophyta; class Pinopsida; order Cupressales; family Cupressaceae; genus Thuja; species Thuja plicata. Next base: position 686,122 of record MU226929.1, on the reverse strand, counting down.
ATCCTTATTTGTATTTGTCCTCTAGTCCAAGTAGGAGGAGATGTCACTATTTTGTAATTCCTTTAATAAGGAAAATAGATATTTCTCCTTAAGAGGAATCTCACATTTGTCACACACAATATGAATGTGGCATTCATAGAAGATGGGAGTTACATGCAAACTCCTCCACTCATCTCTATTTAAGAGATGCCTCTCACACACTTGTTGAATAATCTTCTCTATTCTTTCACTTCTCCTTCATTTCTCATTTTTGATCTCCATATTGTAATGAGCTTTGTGCTCCATTTCTCTCTTCTTCTTTAGGATTTGAGCCTCATTCATAATACACAAGGGGTTTTTCTTTGCTTTTCCCCTTTCGAAAATCTTTGAGTTCTTGTTGTTGTTGGAGTACTTTGGAGATCTTTTGGGTTCATACTTTGGAGCAATTTCTCTATCCCTCTCTCTCTCTTGGTGATCTTGGTAACTTCCTTCATGCACTCGTACTTGGATTATTTCATTTTCTCTACTCTTTATGATTTCTAAATTACCACTTTTATGTTTTAATTGTAAAGAGATTGGACACTTTGCAGCAAGATGTACTAATAGAAGAAAATATGACATAAGTAATGACAAATCATTTGAAAATAACTTTGACAGAGGTGATTACAGAAGCAATCAACAATCAGAAAGAAGAGATACACAATACTACAAGGACAAAGGAAAGAAGGCTAGTTACCTAGATACATGCAAAAATGATGACACTAACACCGAATCAGAAGAAGACATCGAGATGGTATTTGTAGCCATGAAGGATGATTTAGATGAAGATGAATAAAGGTATGTAGAAACTGCACTCATATCTAAAGTTAGTAAAAATGATGTTTGGATCATAGATAGTCGCTACACTCACCATATGGCCGTAGATATGAAAAAGTTTGAGACATTTGAATACTATAATGGTGGCTCAGTAAGAATGGGTAATGATATAGCTTGTCCAGTTGAAGGTAAAGGAACCATAATGTTGAATAACCTGATTAAAAGTGAAAATGCTTACTAGGTTAGAGGACTGAATTATAAATTTTTAAGTATTTCTCAGTTGAACAATTTAGGTCACAAAGTAGCATTTGAAAATAAGAAGGCAATGATCTTCAATGAATCAAGAAGGTTGATTGGTACTAGTGAGCACATAAAAGGTAACTTATTCTATCTGAATAATAATGACACCACTTGTTTGATGGCTAGAAATGAAGACATATGGTTGTGGCACAAAAGATTGTGTCATGTGAACTTTGACAACATGATAAAGATAAGAAAAAAGAGAAATGTCAAAGGATTACCGACGATGACTAAGCCAGAAAATATCATGTGCATAAATTGTCAAAAATGTAAGATGACAAAGTCTAGTTTCAAAAGAAAAACCCATACATCTGATGCAATTCCAGAATTAGTCCATACATATCTATGTGGACTCATGAGGACAAAGAGCTACTATGGAGATACGTATTTTATTCTCTTTGTTGATGTTTTTTTCTAGAATGATGACAATTATGTTTCTAAAAGATAAATCAAAAGCATTCAAGATGTTTAAATGGTACAAAATAATGGTAGAAAAACAAAGTGGTAAGGAATTGAAATGCTTAAGATCAGATAGAGGAGAGGAATTTATTTCAGATGAATTCACTAACTTTTGCAATGAGTATGGAATCAAAAGATAGGTCTCTGCACTGAGGACACCATAGCAAAATGAAATTGCTGAAAGAAGGAACAAATCCATTGTTGATTGTGCAAGGACACTGATGATAGAGAAAGGCATCACCCAAATCTTCTAGAGGGAAGTTGTTAGTATTGATGTTTACACATTGAACATAGTACAATTGAAGAAAGACACCAAAAAGACACTCTATGAGCTATGGTATGGTCACACACCCAGTGTAAGTTACTTCAAGATCTTTGGTAGTCAATGTTATATCTTGAAAGATGATAGAAATGGAAAGCTTGACTCCAAAATTGATGAAGGTATCTTTCTAGGGTATTCCACCAAGAGCAAGGCTTATAAATATCTTAATAAAGCCTCTAACAAAATTATTGAAAGTGAAAATGTAAAGATAGATGAATTTGCAGAGAAGAATGAAAAGGAAAGCACAAATGAACCAGAGGACTACAACAGGTTTTCTTACAATGAAGAACCTGAAACTCCACCCAAACAACAATGTATAGCTCCTGAGAAACAAAATATTGTAACTAAGCATCATGTTGCAAATACTGAAAATTAGGATATTGCTCAAGATGATGTACCAAGAAATAAAGATTAGAATGAAGGACAAAATGATGATTAAGATGATAGACAAATAATTAAACCCATACTTTCCAAGTATGTCAGAAGGAACCATCCACAACACTAGATCATAGGAGACAAGAAGGCTAGTATGAGAATCAAAAGTAAGTCCCTAAACACAAGATGTCTAATTTGTGATTTTGAGCCAAAATATGTCAATGTTGCACTTGATAATGAAGAATGGATTAGTGCTATGAATGAAGAAATTGAGAAGATTGAGAAAAACAAGACATGGACAATTGTACCGAGACCGGATGACAAGAATTTCATGTGTACAAAATGGATATTCAGAAATAAGCTGAATGAGAATGGAGAAGTCACCAGAAACAAAGCAAGACTAGTGTGCAAGGGGTATGCACAAGAAGAAGGGAATGACTATTGAGAAACCTTTGCACCCATTGATAGGATAGAAGGAGTAGTGAGAATATTACTATATTATGCTTCATTTAAAGGATTCAAGGTATACCATATGGATGTCAAGTCTGTATTCCTAAATGGAATACTTGAGGAAGAGGTATACATTGAGAAACCATAAAGGTTTGTTGATCAAGACAAGAGGAACATGGTATGTAGAAAACACAAAGCCTTGTATGAATTAAAACAAGCACCAAGAGCCTAGTATGAAAGACTTCATTCCTATCTCATAAGTATTGGATTTGTAAGCACTAGTGAAAACAATAATCTTTATTTAAAGGAAGATACTGATGCTAACATTTTTATTTCTTAAATATTTGTTGATGACATCATATTTTGGGGAAATGGTATGCTATGCAAATAATTTGCAAATGAAATGAGAAAAGAGTTTGAGATGTCTATGTTTGGAGACATCAAGTTCTTTCTTGATCTATAGATCATGCAACAAGATGAAGGCATTTTCATTACACAATCCAAATACATCAAGGGAGTGCTGAAAATATTCAAGATGGAAGATTCCAAGCCAACTGGAACACCGATGGAAACTGAATGTAAGCTGACAAAGGAGGACAAGTCACCTGAGGTAAATCAAACTTTGTACAGATCAATGATTGACAAACTCATGTATGTTGTACATACTAGACCAGATATTGCACATGCAGTAGGAATAGTTGCAAGATTTTAAGCTAATCCTAGGGAATCACATATGACTGTTGTGAAAAAAATCCTAAGATATCTGAAGAATACCAAGGACTATGACTTATGGTATAGAAGAGAAGGCAAATTTGAACTCAAGGTCTTTACCAATGCTGATTGGGCTGGAAACATTGATGACTGAAAGAGCTGAATTGGAAGAGCATTCTTTATGGGTAACAGACTTGTCACATGGATCAGCAAGAAGAAAGGATGCATCTCTCAGTCCACTACAGAAGAAGAGTATGTTGTTGCTGCTACAAAATACTCAAATATTGCATGGATCAAATTGTTACTGGAAGATATGCATATGAAAATTCTTGAACCAGTAATGATCTATTGTGATAATACTAGTGGAATAAAAATTTACAAGAATCTAGTCATGCATGCTAAAACAAAACATATTGCTATCAAGTATCATTATTTGAGAAAACAAGTTCAAGCAAAGGAGGTGATACTTGAGTATGTGCAATCAAAAGAATAATTAGCTGATATCTTCACCAAACCATTGCCCAAGGATTCATTTGAGTACTTGAGAAAGAGACTAGGGGTTAGACCCTTGTCTACTGGTCAGTAAGATGACTAGAAGGCTACATCGGCCTACATATTATCAGAATATCATTCATGTTGATGCAAGAAAAGAGATGGACTATTAGTAATAACTGAGAGGGGGGTGAATCAGTGGCCTAAAAAATTTATCCTTTAATCACTAACCACCAATCAAATAAACCTCATATTATTAAGTCCCTGCAAGATGCATGCCATGAAATACTTATAATGATTAACTGTCTATCAGTTTTCCTTGTCTGTCCTTATTCTCTTTGATTACTGATATGTAGTATAACTATTTACCGAAATACAGTAAATAAGTAGAGTATACCGATATATCCAGAAATGCATATATGAAATGTAAAATAGTAAAGTAATAAACCATACACACATAACACTTGGATTTTAACATGGAAACTCTATTGAGGGGAAAAACCACTAGGACCGGTACCCCAAATTTTCACTCTTCTAAAGTGAGCCTTGTTAAGAGCCAACCCTATTAAAGGTTACAAACACATTGTTAGGTGTGACCTTGTTAGAGGATTTTATACATATAGGTTGTCACTTAGTATCAGGCAACTCTGTTTGCTACCATTCTTGAATCAGCCTCTTTCTTAGACTGTCAATAGGCTTTAAGAAAATCTAGTTCTACTTTCATGAATCAACCTTTTTGGCACTCCTTGGGATGTACCTCAATATATAGAAGATTGTTAAGTCCTACTCTGTTAAGAGACTTGATGCTTCAATGGTTAAACTGAAACAAATTGACATGTTTCTAATGCAACTTAAATTGTAGATTTTTAGATCTATTTAAGTACATTACCTCTTTGATCAATATATCAAATATATTCTTTGTGCTCCACACTTTCTTCTCTGTGATGTTGTGCTTCACTATTTTTTGGTGTCTACAGAATTATTTAACTCTTCCTTAGCTTGATTGATCATGACTGTATGAAGTTATCCTTCATTAGTTTCTCTTCAGCATCCTTTTTTGATTCACTCCCCTTCCATTTATATTTGGAATGAATAATGCTTTTCTCTTATATAGACATGATATTCCTTAATTCTTGATTCTTGGTGTGATAAAAAATCCAACCAACCTTATTTAAAGCATAACTCCTAATTTATCTCGTAGTTATCTTCTTGCAAACTGTATAAATCTTATTTAAATCAATCACTTAACTTTGGTTGAATAAAACAATCAGTTAAGTCTATCTTTAGCTCTTTCCAGCTAGATATTTTGTCATTTTCTAAACTCTCTATTCTGTCGGTCAACTCTTTAGTTAGTCGTCAGTTACAACTGCCAGTTCTATCGATGTGACTCCAGTTAGCTTTGGAATCTCCGTCTGTCGGGCATCATTGGATTTTTACTTGTTAGGTAACTCTATTTTCAATTCATGAGGAAACCTATGGTTTTCTTTGTTGGGCAACACTGTCTTCAGCTCGTTGGGTATCACTGTGACTTTTCTTCTTTGGCTTTATCGACAGTGTGCACTCCATCGGTGTTGTCTGTCACTTAGTGAATACTTGAATTTTATGCATTGCTGAAAGCATAACCTTTATTCCATTTGATTATCTAAAGTCTTTGGAATTATGTACATGACCATATAGATTATATCAATTTGACATCAATGACAATACAAACCATTAACTGATTTAATGCCTTGCATTATCTTCAACTAAACATTATCAAACATTCAATCAATTATATGTCATCAATCTCTCCCTTTGGCATTGATGGCAACAAAACTTATATTATCACACTATACTATTTCTAATACAATATAAAATACAATTGTTAAGATTCATCAAACTACCAATCTTTGTTTGATAACCGATAAATGTCTGAACTTCGGTAAGCTCCATTTTAGCTTAGATTTGATTTTTGCAGTTTTCTTTTTTGATGTGTTGATTCTCCTCTATTGTCAATTTCTCTCTTTTGACTATTCTTCTATTTTGATGTCTTTTTCTCTTTTCAACAACTTTCTCTTTGTGTAATATTTCATACAATTTTCTCTTCCTTAGGATATAATCTCTCCCTATTGGAGTGATCTCATAATGGATATTCTCTCTTCCTTTTCTCAAAAGAATGTGAAAATATGGATAATCTCTCTCCTTTTGACAACAATGCCAATAAAATATTGAAACAGTGTCTGTTGCCAATTTTTTTAAATATCTGACATTCATATCAAATAATCATTTTCCTCTTATTCATAATATATTCCTTGAATTTCCCTTATCCATCAGCAATACAACATTATGCTCTGGTGCTTGGTTCTGATATATACATGTCTGTATATAGATGTAGCTTTGAAGTTATTCTTTTTGCTTGCATCAACATTTCTAACATTCTGATAATATATCTAGGCTTATGCAGCCTTCAGTCTTTTACTGACTAGTAGACAAGGGTTTGACCCTTAGTCTCTTTCTCAGGTACTCAAATGTATCTTTGGGTAGTGGCTTGGTGAAGATATTGGCCAACTATTCTTTTGATTGCACATACTCAAGTGTCACTTCTTTCTCTTGAATTTTTTCTCTCAAATAATTATACTTGATTGCAATGTGTTTAGTCTTTGCATGCATGACTAGATTCTTGGAAATTTTTATTGCATTGGTGTTATCACAATAGATAATCATTGGTTCTAAGATCTTCATATGCATGCCTTCCAGCAATTGTTTGATCCATGCAATATTTGAGTAATTTAAAATAGCAACAACATTCTCTTCTTTTGCAGTAGACTAAGAGATTCATCCTTGCTTCTTACTGATCTATGTGACTAGTGTGTCACCCATAAAGAATGCTCCTCCAGTTGTTCTCTTTTGGTCATCAAGATTTCCAGCCCAATCAACATCGGTAAATACCTTTAGTTCAAATTTGCCTTCTCTTCTATACCATAAGCCAAATTCCTTAGTATTCTTCATATATCTTAAGATTCTCTTCACAACATTCATATCTGATTCCTTGGGGTTAGCAAAAAATCTAGCAACAACTCTTACAACATGTGCAATATCTAGTCTAGTGTGCACAACATACATGATTTTTCCAATCATTGATCTGTACAAAGTCTGATTTACCTCTGTTGTCTTGTCCTCCTTTGTCAACTTACTTCCAGTAGCCATTGGTGTTCCAACTAGTTTGGAATCTTCCATCTTGAATATTTTAAGCACCTCTTTGATGTACTTGGACTGTATAATGAAAATACTTTCACTTTGTTGAATGATCTGTAGACCAAGAAAGAACTTGATCTCTCTAAACATAGACATCACAAATTCTTTGCTCTTCTCATCAGCAAATGATTTGCATAGTGTAACCACCTAAATTTGGTCTGTCGCAACTATGGACCCTATTGGCCCTAAGTGTGATCATACCCTCGATTTATGTCCAAATGACCCTGTTACTGCTTGGCATAATTCTTTTAATCAATTTAATATCCTAGGTGATTTTTATCACTGATATATATTAACTATTATAGCCATACGATTCAAATCAATTTTGACCAATCAAATCAAATCAAAATCAAACATGACTATAGTATTTAATTATAAAGGAATTAAATAAATCCCTAAATCAAATACCCACTTGCAATTAACCCATTCCCCTAGCCTATTTAATTTAATTAAAATGGCTATAGTTATCTAATTATTAAAAATCAATTAAATTGTTTAAATAATTAATTCCTATATTTCTAAATGAATTAAATAAGTTTATTTTATTTATTAATATTCCTCTAAAACCCAACCTACCCTAACTCAACCACTTCTACCCTGGGTTCTAACCCTTCTCAACCCATTCACCCATGCTAATTTGATCTTAATCCTAAATTCTACTCTAACCCACCTCCTAATGTTGTCACATTCCATTAAGGAATACTTAGC
>MU226929.1:616318-631320 GCA_018584345.1 Thuja plicata | reverse complement strand
CTCAACCATTCATATCATCACCAATTCCTATATAATAAACCCTTCATAACCATTTGAAGGGTCCAGGATTTCAAGCTCTCGTGCACCATTACTCTGTCAGTTTGGTTCTAGCATTCAAGCCATCTTGCAACTACACACACATTTCAATTGTCAAATTCTCAAAGCTTATCAAGTCATAGACGCTGCCCCACCAATACTGAGCATCAAGAACATTGTTTCAGAAGGAGTAGAGAGAAACAATAGAAGCTCTAAGCATCATGGGGTTTGCATTTATTTGTCTTCCTTTCTCTTGCTTGTACATTTTATTGCTCAAATTTCTGTTTGTGGACCTTTGCTACTAACCCTCACCTTTGGAAAGCTGTGGGGACTAGAAAGAGAGGCATACAGTTTCTCTACTAAAGCCTTAAACCATTTAAACATCTTGAATGCTTTAGATTTATCTTTTAGAAACATGACTATCATCATTCTAGAGTAATCATCAACAAAGACAATAAAATATTGATCTCCATAATAACTCTTTGTCCTCATAGGTCCACATAAATCAGTATGGACTAATTCTAGAATTACATCAGATGTATGAGTTTTGCTTTTGAAACTAGACTTTGTCATTTTACCTTTTTGACAATTTTTACACATGATGTTGTCGAGCTTGGTCATTGTCGGTAAGCCTCTGACATTTCTCTTTTTGCTAATTTTAATCATGTTGTCAAAATTCACATGACACAATCTGTTGTTCCACAACCATATGTCCTTATTTGTAGCAATCAAACAAATGGAGTCAGTATCATTTAGATAGGATAAGTTACCTTTTTTCTGCTCATCGATACCAATCAGATTTCCAGATTTGTTGAAGATCTTTGCCTTCTTATTTTCAAATTCTACTTTGTGACCTAAATTATTCAACTGAGAAACACTCAATAGATTTTAATTCAATCCATTTACCCAATACGCATTCTCACATTTTACCTGGTTATTCAACATTATTGTTCCTCTACCTTCAATTGGACAAGGTGTGTCATTTCCCATTCTTACTGATCCACCATATTAGTATTCAAAAGTCTCAAACTTTTTCTTATCACCAGTCATATGATGAGTGCAGCCACTATCTATGATCCAAACATCATTTTTACTAATTTTAGATATGAGAGTTGTTTCTACATACCTTTCTTCATCATCATCTGAATCATCCTTTACAGCCACAAACACCATCTCAATATCTTCATCAGATTCGGTGTCAGTATCATCATCCTTGCATTTTGCTAGGTAGCTGACCTTCTTTCCTTTTTCCTTGTAGTCTTGGGTATCTCTTCTTTTTGATTGTTGGTAGCTTCTATAATCACCTCTGTTAGACCTTTTCTCAAAAGATCTGTCATTACTTCTTTCATCTTTTCTTTTGTTAGTACATCTTGCAGCAAAGTGTCCAATCTCTTTGCAATTAAAACAAACAAGTGGTAATTTACCTTTATATTTACCTTTGCCTCTCTGCATTCTTTTGGCCATAAGTGCTTCAATTTCGTCAAGATCATCTTCTTCATTTTCACTGTCACTATCTTTTCTTATAGTGTCTCTGTGACTTGATTTACTTATTCTCGTAGAAGTTTTGAATGCAGACTCTATGTTTGGTAAGACACTACTATCAAAGTTATTCATTTCAAATGAAATCAGTCTTCCAATTAAACTATCTAGAGTAACATTTCTATATGCTACTGCTCTCATTTCTTGAATGGCAGATACTCTAATAGCATAGGTAGGTACACCTCCAAATCCTCGGATAGCATTGACTACCTCTTTAATTCTTGTGTTGTACTTAGTGATTTTTTCTCCTTCTTTCATTTTGAGATCATCAAACTTTCCTCTAAGGATTTTTGCCTTAGCTCTCAAAACATTTTTGTCACCACCATGTACAAGCTTCAATTTGTCCCACATTTGCTTTGCAGATTTGCATTCTTTGACATCTTCAAATTCAGCATCAGAGAGTGAGGAAGCAAGCTCTATCATCATGTCGTTGTGTTCATGCTTCTCTCTCATTTGATCAACTATTGGTGCTCCTGTGGGAAAAACACATTCAATTTCAAGGAATTGAGTAACATCATTACCAATACCTAATAGGTGGAGTCTTATTCTGCTTTGCCATGAAGAAAAATTATCTTTGTTCAACTTGGGCACATCTCGTCTATTCTTCTTGTGATCTTTGACTTAGGTGTTGAAACCTTCCTTCTAAGCACACAAGCTCTGATACCAATTGTTAGTAATAACTAAGAGGGGGGGGGTGAATTAGTGGCCTCAAAAATTTATCCTTTAATCACTAACCACCAATCAAAAAAACCTCAGATTATTAAGTCCCTACTAGATGCATGTCATGAAATACTTATAATGATTAACTGTCTATCAGTTTTCCTTGTCTGTCCTTATTCTCTTTGATTACCGATATACAGTATAACTATTTACCGAAATACAGTAAATAAGCAGAGTATACCGATATATCCATAAATGTATATGTGAAATGTAAAATAGTAAATTAATAAACCATACACACATAACACTTGGATTTTAATGTGGAAACCCTGTTGAGGGAAAAAACCACTGGGACTGGTACCCCAAATTTTCACTCTTCTAAAGTGAGCCCTGTTAAGAGCCAACCCTATTAAAGGTTACAAACACACTGTTAGGTGTGACCTTATTAGAGGATTTTATACATATAGGTTGTCACTTAGTATCGGGCAACTCAATTTGCTACCATCCTTGAATCAGCCTCTTTCTTAGACTGTCAATAGGCTTTAGGAAAATATAGTGCTACTTTCATGAATCAACCTTTTTGGCACTCCTTGGGATATACCTCAATATATAAAATAATATTAAGTCCTGCTCTGTTAAGATACTTGATACTTCAATGGTTAAACTGAAACAAAATGACTTGTTTCTAATGCAACTTGAATTGTAGATTTTCAGATCTATTTAAGTACATTACCTCTCTGATCAATATATCAATTCAATTCTTTGTGCTCCACACTTTATGCTCTGTGATGTTGTGCTTCATTATTTGTCAATGTCTATAGAATTCTTTAGCTCTTCCTTAGCTTGATTGATGAGGACTGTATGAAGTTATCCTTCATCAGTTTCTCTTTAGCATCCTCTTTAGATTCACTCCCCTTCCACCCCTTCCATGTATAGTTGGAATGAATAATGCTTGTCTCTTATATAGACATGATATTCCTTAATTCTTGATTCTTGATTCTTGGCATGATAAACAATCCAGCCAATCTGATTTAAAGCATAACTCCTAATTTATCTCATAGTTATCTTATTACCAACTATACAAATCTTCTTTAAATCAATCACTTAACTCTGGTCGAATAAAACAATGAAAACAACTAGTTAAGTCTATCTTTAGCTCTTGCCAGCTAGATATTTTGTCATTTTCTAAACTCTCTATTTCGTCAGTCAACTCTTCAGTTAGTCATCGGTTACAACTACCTGTTCCATCGGTGTGACTCTAGTTAGCTTTGGGATCTCCGTCCATCAGGCATCATTGAATTTTTTACTTGTCAGGTAACTCTATTTTCAGCTCTTCGGGCAACCTATGGTTTGCTTCGTCAGGCAACACTGCCTTCAGCTCGTCGGGCATCACTGTGACTTTTCTTCATTGGATTTACCGATGGTGTGCACTTCGTCGGTGTTGTCTATCACTTAGTGAATACTTGACTTTTATGCATTGTTGAAAGCATAACCTTTATTCTATTTGATTCTTTGAAGTCTTTGGCATTATGTACATGACCGTACAGATTATATCAAGTTGACATCAATGAAAATACAAACCATTAATTGATTTAATGCCTTGCATTATCTTCAACTTAACATTATCAAACATTCAATCAGTTAATGTCATCATGGACTTCAAAGATACATCTATATGCAACAAGGTATCTATCTACACCGAGCACCAGAGTTATATTGCTGATGGATTGGGAAATTCAAGGAATATATTATGAATAGAAAGGATTGTTTGGCATTACTATCAAATATTTGTTTGGCATTTTTGTCAAAGGGAGAGATTATATCCATTATCACATTATCCAAAGGGAGAGATGTAACCAGAAAGGGAGAGTACATACAAAAAGAGAGATTGCTGAAAAGAGAGAAAAGAGACATAAAAAAAAAAGAACAGTCAAAGGGAGAGAGTTTGACACAAGAAGAGAACACATAACATCAGAAGAAGAAAGATTATAAATCTATCCAGTGAAGGGATTGAAGACAAAGAGAGCTGCAAGAATCAAATCCAGCTCACATAAGCTTACCGAGGTCCAAATATTTGTATTGGTTATAGTACATAATATTGGTAGTTTGATGAACTCCAACTGTTATATTTTATATTGTATTAGTGATAATATAGTGTGATAATGTAGTGTGTTGCCATCAATGCCAAAGGGAGAGATTGATGAACTATAACTAATTGAATATTTGAAGATGTTAAGTTGATGATCTTGCAATACATTACATTAGTTAATGTATTATATTGTCATTACTGTCAAATTGATATAATTTGTATGGTCATATACATACTGTTAAAGACTTTAAAGAGCCAATGAATCAAGGCTATGCTATCAGTAATGCATAAAATTTAAGTATTCACAAAGTGAATATATACACCGACAGATAAAGTAAACCAAAAGAGCAAATACACAGTGTCACCCGATGAGGAAAACCACAACATTATCGACGAGAAAAGTCACAATGTTACCCGAAAAGAAAAAGCACAGTGTAACCTGACGGACATAATTATAATGTTTCCTAATGGACAGAGATCCCAAAGACAACTAAAGTCTCACTGATGGAATAGGCAGTTGTCATCGACGACTAACTGAAGTATTGACCGACAAAATAGAGAGTTCAAAAATGACAAAAAGCTTAGCTGTCAAGAGCTAAATATAGACTTAACTAGTACTTATCATTATTTTAATCGACAAGATAAAGTCGGAGATAAGTAAAGGATTTAAAGCTACTTTGTCTAGTTGGCAAGAAGATATCTACGAGATAAAAATGGAGTTTTTCTTTAAATCTAAGTGGCGAGAATTGTGGATCATGCCAAGATCAAGAAATCCAAGAAACAGTGAAATCATGTCTATGTTGATCTCTAAGTTTTATTGATCATTAGTTCCCTGCACTTAGTCATTTATCTAGGCAGTTTTAGCCGATCATCAGTGTGGCCAAGCTATCCGGTATAGGCTGAGCTATCTGGCATAATCGTTTCTAAGAAGATAATAGTTTTCAAGTCACAAGGTTGCCAAGTTCAGTCCATGCCGAGTGCCAGAGACTTTTTGTGCCGAGCAAGACAGTTTTTTTATGTATGTCAGGAATGAAATTTTTTTTGAGGTAAACTATTTTGGGTTGACTTATCTAAGCATTTAATATTTTTAACATGATAATTATACATTTAATTATTTGATCCCACTATGTGGCATGGAGCCAATCAAAAAATTGGATTGTCCTAAGTGGCATAAGCAATTGATCCTAATCATTGATCTAGATCTAATTGCCAGATCCGTAAAGCATATTAAGATTGCTTCTTACCCTAATTGTAGAGTACTATGAGAGAAGGTGTATGCATACATGAGAGATGTGCGAAGGGTTGTTTTTGATAGAGGAAGTATAGATCTAACAGAGTGAAAGTGCAGTGAGCAGTAGAGTAAAGATATATCAGATTATTAGATCAGAGAAGGTATTGAAAAGAGGAGATCCATTATCATCATCAAAGTGCATATCGAAGGATCAGATCTTGAGACATTCTAACAAGTGTATTAGGTGAAATCTATTAACAGAGTGGTTCTAATAGACCTTTTTAAATCTCTTAGCTGAGTTCTTACTTTGTTGTAAGTTCAAAACCTTTTACAAGGTAGATTGTAATGATCTGTAGCTCTTAACTATGCAGACCTTTAAATAGGTAGATTACATATTATGATCAAATTTTGTACCCCTAATAGGCACACTTTATTGCTGCAGTAGTGAATATTTTGTGGGTGTCATCCCCACCCCATTTTTACCTTATTGGGTTTTTGGGTTACCAAGTTCTATGTCTTGAGTTATTTATTTACTAGCATGGATGCTACTATATGATAGACCAATTACTTTTATGCATGATTGTGGATCAGTTTGTTTTAAGAGAAAAATGTTGAAGATCTGATTTACCCCCCCTCTTAGTATCTTGCTTTCCCATATTATATTTCCAACAATTGGTATCAGAGCTAAGTTCTCCCATAAAAAGGTTTTAATCAACTTGAGAGTACAGATCTTGAGATGGAGATTTACAAATTGGGTAAAGTCATTGAGAATCAAAAGATTGAAATTTAGCTAGCATTACATCAGCTTGAGATAGCAAGACAAGAATTGAGAAAGCCCTTGATATCTAGGAAAAATTTGGCCAAACAAATGAATGACACTCATTATCAGGAAGAAGACACTGCAAGTATTTTTGAGAATGGAAACTCTACTGAGAGTGATGCAGCAATTTTAGATCTACTAGAAAGGAACAATACATTGTATGAAGAAGTCAGAAACTTAAAAAGAGAACAACAAATACAAACAGTAAGACTATGTAAAGTAGTGGAACAAAAGAAGAAAGTTGAAGATGACAAAGCTATGGCTGAAGAAGACAAAAGAATGATGAATATTAGACTTGATGAAAGGACGCATGATGTACAAATGATGAGAAAAAATTAGGTTGACATGGTGAATCAACAGTTACTTGCAAATTAGTAGATCAGTAGGAAAGACATGGAAATTGTGAATCTGAGATATGAGAACAGTCAATTGAAAGATGAATTGAGATCTGAGAAAGAACTTAATGAAAGATTGAATAGACCAAATGAAGCTTTGACTCATTTTCAAAACCTGATAGAAGCATCAAGGAGATCTAAATATTCTTTTGAATTAGTTCTGTGTGTAAGAAAATACACCTTCATGAAATTAAGATTAGAGAAAACAATTCTATGGAAAGATAAAACAAAGTTAATCTAAGAATTGAAGCTAAATCTATATCATCTCATGGTTCTCTATCCAAGCTTTGTTAAGAGAGCTCTTAGGATTAATCTCTCTCAAGGAAAATCCTAGAATGAGATATGTATGAAATTTAAATACTCAAATCTAGCTAGAATGCTTAAAGTGCTCAAAAATGCTCCAAGATCATAAGAGAAAATAGCAAATGCTCCTAAACATGATATGCTACATGAAATGTAAATGCTAAAACTCTCTCAAAATCTCTCAAATGTTCCTAAATGTACCTATAATAAGGATGCTTTTGCTCTTGATTTCTTGGATCCCAAACACAAAAGAAATGGCTTGTATTTATAGCATTTTCCCAAGGGTAGGGGGTAGAGTGAGTTGATCATGATCAAAGCTTGGTTATGTCAAAAGCTTTGAGGTGTTCTAAAATAGAGGGAAAGTTGGTTGGTTGTCTCAAAGATATTAGGAATTAAATAACTCCATCATTTAATTAAATTAGCCATGGAAGGGTGATTGAGTTGGATTTGATCTTTTTGATTTGAACTATATAATTGAAAAATCAATTGCATAATTTGATTAACCCCTTTAGGCTTGAATTTAATTATTTGATTTCATGATTATTTGATCTTTTAATTTGATTTGAATTTTATTTCTTTTGATTTGATAAATGTCCATTTGATTTGCATTAAGATGATATTTTGAAGCATTTGGCTGAGATTTATAATTTGACATGTTTGAGATACACCTGGTCAATTTTAGGTGTCTACAAATGCCCCTCTTTGAATTGATGTGTGAAGTGCATTGATTCAAAGAAAGCTTGATTGTCCTGATCATTGAGCTAATACTGATGAGCTGATATGAAAACTTGATATGAAAATCCCGATATGAAACCCTGATATGAAAATCCGATATGAAAATCCTGATATGATGCTCTGATTGATAAAGTTTGAAATTTTAATGCCCCAGATTTGATACAAGATATGCTGCAGAATCCCAGTTTGATGATATGATGATGCCCCCTCAGAAATGGAATCATCTTGATCATAGGTAAAAGTTTTTTTTTTTTTTATGAACAAAGCGTAAAGAATAGATCAAAGATGATAGCATTTCTGATAAACGATGATGGGAAAAGATGGCGAACAAATGTCCCAGTTAGCAGAATAAGCAAATTAGGTTTGACTGGGTCAAAAAACTCATAAAATAGGTTAAAATAGCTTAAATAGGTTGAAAAACACAAATTTACTATTCATTTTCACTTTTCACTATTGAGATTTTGCTCTGAGCCTCTCACGACAGATAGCGATGGTGGTCCCTATTCGAGAGCATAGGTGCAAGTGAGCACGCCGATAAAAAAGACCTCCTAACTAAGGGCCTCTGGTGAGTGGTTTGAACCCTCTTGGTGCATTTATTACTTTTGAAAATTGCATTTATTGCATGTTTTTAGTGCTTTTTAGAAAAGTTTGAGCCAAATACCATGTAGGATAGGTAAAGTGCCACGTAGGCCTATTAAAAGCCACGTCCGTGCTATGAAAAGCCATGTACACGCAATCCTTAGCTGCATAGGAGCTAGGTTAAAATTGCAACCCAAAATAGGAAATACGCCACCTAAAAACACCATGTTTTAAAAGTCGTGTATGATGATTTAAAAGCCGCATAGGCCTATAAAAAGCCGCCTAAAAATTAAAGCACCGCCTCCACGTGGTAAAGAGCCATGTTTGAAGATTTAAAAGCTGCTTAGCTTTAAAACCCGTGTACACTTAGTTAAGTGCCGCCTACCATGAAGTTGAAAGTTTGATATAGGAAAATAGATGAACTCAATTCGATTGATCGTCCAAATGACTCAATTAGGTTTCAAGCTAGAAAATGTTTGTCTAGAATGTCACATAGTGTTTTAGGATGTTAGAAAAGTCATAATGATGAATGTTTGATAGGTCAATCAGATATGATTAAAAATGATTACAAATTGTCCTTGTGTGTCATGATTTAGAGGTTAGGAGCAATAAGTTGATACACTCAAGTTAAAGAAAAGATAGATTTAATGTGTTGTGATTGACTTAGAATGGTTCATCAAGAGAAAAACTAACATAATGCACTTTATTTCAAAATGTAGGAGCATTACCGCAAGTTGTGGGTGCGAGGAGTAGCGTTGTGGATTTTTGATCTAGTAGATGAGCTCACGCCACCTGAGCAGCATACCATTGAGACTTTTGGTCTTAGTTTCCTTTTGGATCTCCTTGGGTTTTAGCTGAACTGAGGTTTATTGATAGCTATGGTAGAGCAATGGCACTCTGACCATAACACCTTTCTCTTACCTCTTAGTGAGATGATGATTACGCCAGAGGATGTATATAGACTATTGAGGATCCTGACTCATGGAGAGCGGGTGTATTATGATGCAGTGTATGATAGCAGTGTATGTAGACGAGTTTTTGGAGATAACACCATTGCTGATGATTACATTACTTGGGCATAGTTTTCCTCATTCCCTACCCTACTAACATTATTAGGAGTTGTGATAGGAGTATTATTATTGCCAAATAGGTGAGGATGTGGTTTTAGGGTTGGATGGGGCCAAATTATAGAGGACCTAATTTCTCATCCACAGAGATTAGATTGGGGTTCCTATGTGTTGGCATAGTTGTATCATGATTTACATGAGATTGTATATCGGTGCTGTGCAGCTATTTCTGCAGGTGCAATTTTGTTACAGTTGTGGACATGGGAGCATATCCCTATTACTAGGCCAGTGTTAGTGCAGATCTAGGCTTGTGGTTATCCATAGACATTTCTATATGATGGCATGATTGTCCAGCATCATCTGGGCAAGGTTGATTTTTGGAGACGCACGGTTGATGACATTAATCAGGTGGTTTAGAAGTCATATTTACAGTGTGAGAGATGGCGGGAGGATGACAATGAGTTACCCTACATGTTTTTACCTTGATGGATGATAGGCCAATCATCTTTGGTCATTGAGAGATTTTGCTTCGGCAGAGTATTACGCTAGTTTGGCCAAATACAGGATATGCCACAAGGTATGGAATTATATGCTAGAGTATAGGTAAGGAGGTTGATGTGGGGAGTGCAGGTTGATTACCAGTCAGCTTGCTTATAGATAGATCAGCTCGGATATGGTGTGTGGGATATGCTACCACAGGTTGCAAACACAGGGATGTCAGTAGAGTATTGAGAGTGGTTCATGCAACATCATTTCATGAGATTCACTAATCTGGCAGAGCCTATCTCGGATGTTGATGAGCTATCTGAGGATGATGGTGATGGTGGAGATGATGGGGATGAATGTGGTAGACTAGGCTGGCATAGAGTTTAGAGAGCACCCAGAGCGCCATGGGTACAGATAGCATTTGGGCCTCGGATGAGAGGCAAACATGTAAGAGGCCGAGGTGGTGGTTTTAGACAGCTGAGGCAGAGATTAGTAGGTGCACAAGTACCACAGGGTCAGGCTCCATTAAGAGTGGATGTAGATTGGGCCAAACGTAGGTACAGATAGGTCCAGGAGGTGAGACAGGTTCCTACACAGATACCATAGGTTGACCCACAAGTCAGCACAACACAAGTTATACCACAGGTTCCTTTAGCACCTCAGGTGCCACAGGCTCCTCCAGCATCATAAGCACCTCTAGTTTTAGATGATATAGTGTGGGATGTTCGGGGGTTACAGGCTGGGATGACTACAGTGATAGCCAAATTAGATCAGGTCATGACCATGTTGCAGCAGTTTCTAGCCACTTTGGCTTAGCTACTAACTAGTGCAAGCACTAATCAGGCACCTCCTGGTTCACAGGATAGAGCAAGTGATAGAGATCCTGATGGCGCAGGTGGGTCAGGTACAGGTGCCCCTACTGGGTTATGAGATAGATATGGACCCAGGATTTGTACCATATGTCTTTTGTTTGATTAGGACTATGATGTACCATTGATGTACCATTGTTATTGATGTACCTTTGATGTACTGATTATGCTATAGACATTGATGATGGACATTTATCTGATGATGATCTTTGATTTCTCCTTTGATGATGTTATGAGATTTCTTTTTATGGATGTCTATATGTTTCTATGATGCATTTATTTCTATTGTGTAATGGATGCAAATGTCTTAGAGTAAGACATAGATAAATGGATGCAAATGATGTGAATGCAATTTATCTCTATATGTTATTTCATTTTAACAATGTATGGATTATGCAATGCAATGAATGCAATACTTAGTGCTATGATAAATTAAATGCATCTATCTTTTTGTGTTTTTCAATGTATGCAATTTAATTTATGAGATGCAGTTCTAAATGATGATATGGATAATGATTAATGAATAATGTATCTTTTTCTTGATTTTCTCTTGACATGAATGTATAATGAGTAATGATTAATGATGATGAATGCAAAGGAAAATCTCATTTTTGAAATGCCTTGAAACCAATTCATTTAATGAAGTGTTGTCAACATGTTATCCCCCCTTGAACTTGGAAAATTGCTAGAAAGACAAGCCATTTGAGAACTAAGAATTTTGAGAACGCAAGTGAAAGAGAAACATGCAAGTAATATAACATGCAAAATGCAACTAATCTAACATGCAAAATGCAATGCAACTAATTGTCCTTGAGGTTTGTGAAAGGAATGCAAACTAAGATATATTTTCATCATAGAGCATTGTGGAACTAGGATTCTATACAATCCTTACTGGTGCCACTACGACCATAAGAATATGAATATGACTTTCCCGCGTGTGGTACCCCCTTCTATGAAACCAAGTACAACCCTCACTAGTTGGAAGACCAACTATGGAAGTATGAATACCGATTTAATTAGATTCAATGTTGCAAGTGGATGTTGGTATTAAGATATGGAAAATCTAACTAACCAAGATATCCTTTTGCATAAACAAACAAAGGTTAACCCTTCATCCTATATGAATGTCCTCTATGATTTTTTGATGACCATGTCTTTAGACTAATTCACACAAGTTAAAGAATCTTCCTCAAAACAGTCACTCAAAAGCTTAAGAAAACATCATGTCTTTTATCCTGGCCAATCTAGTCAAAACATCATTGATTAGCTAAAAAGAACATGACTCGAAAAAGGCAATGAAAAACTCATCAAAATTCCAAGTGTTTGTGAAATGTATCAAGATTTTCAAATAAGAATTCCAGACAATCTGATCATTTAAGGTGTGTCAAATTTTCATCCTAATAAAATAATTCAATGAGATTCAAGGATCATGTTATGCGATCAAAACTGTTTAAGGTTGAACAATGATATCCATCAAAGGCTCCATAATATCTCTCCTAAATATGAAAATGTGCTTCTGACATGTGACCAAAATGTTGCACTATTGAATCCGTTCGGTACCAAAATCTATGATGTGTGCCTCGAAGTGATAAATGTGGCCAATGTGATACTTAGGGCAACTGAACCTAGAATGCAACAAAATGCAGCTCTGAGACTTTATTAGGGTAATGCATGAGTGACGAATGCAATGAGGATATGGACAAGTGAGATGAGGAAACCGCAATATGTACAAATGCAACTAAGAAACACCTAAGGGACAAAAGGCGCTTGTTTCTAGGTTTTCACCTCTTGGGATTATTTCTCTTTTTCTCTCTTTTCTCTTTTTTTGATACCAAGGTGCCAATTGGTAGTTTTCACCAAGGCACTTTTTTTCTCTTTTTCAAATGCTTTTGTCTTTTTTGAAATTTTTTATTTTTTTTTGGTATTTTTGATCTTTTCTCCTTTTTTTTTGGTATTTTTGAATTTTCTCATGTACAAGGGTGATGCTTGACTCATCTGATACTCTTCAACTTATACTCTTTATTCTGATACTCTTTTCTCTGAATCAAGTGTGGAACCTCTTAAGATTAATGCTATTGATAGGTTCTAGCAATTCATCACCATCACAATCAGCCAATTTGTAGGTCCCCATTCCAAATGAAGAAACAATGACAAAAGGTCCAAGCCAATTTGCTTCCCACTTTCCTTTCTTTTCTCTATCAACCTGATTTTTTGGATTTTCTCTCAATACTAGATCTCCTATTTGAAAGTTTCTTGGCTTGATATGTTTATTAGAGCTTCTGGAAATTTGATTCTGATACACTTTCAAATGATCATAGGCTTGAGTTTGATATTCCTCCAATAATTCCAATTGTTGAAGGTGGGAAACTCTATAATCCTCATCCCTTATTAATCCATGCAATGAAACTCTGAGGGATGGTATTTCAACTTCTAAAGGAAGAATGGCTTCGACCCCATAAACCAAAGAAAAATGTGTAGCTCCTGTCAGGATTTGAATACTAGTCCTATATGCCCATAATGCTGGATTGATTTGAAGGTGCCAATCCTTTCCTAATTTTCCCATGGATCTCTAAAGTATTTTCAAGATGTTCTTGTTAGTGGCTTCTGATTGTCCATTACCTTGGGAAGAGTAAATGGATGAAGAGTGATGTGTAATGTGGAATGTGTCACAAAGTTCATCAATATCTTTGTTCTTAAACTATTTTCCATTATCCATGATGATGGCATGAGGAATGACATATATACAAATGATATGATTTAGGATAAACATGGAAATTTGTTTTCCTGTTGCAGTTGATAAAGGGATAGCTTCAACCCATTTAGTAGAGTATTATGTCACTATGATTATATACTTGTGTCCATTTGAAGATGGTGGATAAATCATGCCAATCATGTCAAAACCCCATTGATAGAATGGCCATGGTGTGACAAAAGGGTTTAATTATTGTGCTGGTGCATGAATCAATTTTCCATGGTATTGATATTTCTTGCAAACTTTAACATATTGACAAGCATCTCTTTCTAAGGTTTTCCAAAAGTACCCCATATGTAATATTTTCTTAGCTAGGTTTAAACCATTTGAATGTGACCCACAAATCCCCTCATGGACATCTTTTAAAGCTAATTTTGACTCATCTTCCTCTAGACATCTAAGGAGTGTTTCATCAAGACCTTTATGATACAATGTGTCAGAAAGGATAGTATAACGGGTTGCTTGTCTTATGAAATTTCACTTTTTAGCACGAGTTTGGTCTATAGATAGGGTTTGATTTTTGAGGTAAGAATAGATAGGTCCATACCACAGAGATTCATGTCCATGTAAAAGGGCAATAATTTAGGTCTTAGGTAGGTAAAATATTGGTTTCACCAATTCTTCCACCGAGAACTCATACTTTTCATTTTGATCGGATAGCTGAAGTAAAGCTGCCAAAGTAGCCATTGCATTTGCTGCTCTATTCTTGTCTCTTGGAATTTGTACAAAAGTAATCAAAGCAAAGTATTTCTTCCAATTATCCACCAAGTTCTTGTAAGGCAACAATTTTTCATCCTTAGTATTATATTCATCATTAACTTGATTAATGACTAATTGAGAGTCTCCATAGACATGCAATTCTGTGACATTCTATTCCAAAGTTGTCTTAATGTTGATGACCAAAGCTTCATACTCTGCTATGTTATTGGTGCAAGGGAAAAATAACTTGTAAGATTTTTGGATTGTGTAACCTTGTGGTGTAATCAAAAGAATGCCTGCTCCACTGCCATTGTGGTTGAATGATCCATCAAAGTATAAAGTCCATGTCTTAGCTTCGACATTCACAATTGCAGAATCTGGGAATTCAAGTTGTATAGGATGTGTAGATTCTTGAGGATATTCAGCCAATTTATCAGCTATAACTTGACCTTTGATTGCTTTTCTATCAACATATTCAATGTTAAATTCACTAAGTACCATAACCCACTTCCAAATCCTTCCAGTTAAAGATGTTTTGCTAAGTAAGTATTTCAAGGGATCAATTTTAGCTATGAGTTTCACCTTATGCAACAACATATAGTGTCTTAACTTTTAAGAGGCAAATACCACTGCTAGGCAAGCCCTTTCCATGAAGTTGTAATTTAACTCATATTTGATCAAGGTTCTACTCAAATAGTAGATAGCTCTTTCTTTCCCTTCATCATCCTCTTGTGCCAATAAG
>MU226929.1:586282-602688 GCA_018584345.1 Thuja plicata | reverse complement strand
ATTAAATAACCTTTCAATTCCTTTTATGTATATTAGCTAAAGGGGGTGGAATTGATTTAATTAAAAGCACTTAAGACTTTAGGATTAAATAAATTAATCATAGGGGTTTTTAGCTAATAATCATTGAGAATTTAGGAATTAAATATAATGTCAGATTTATGCAAATTTGGGTTTTCTACATTTGAAACTTAGTCAATTAAAGTCAATTAGGGGGAGAATTTGCCTAGTATAATAGGAATTTGAAGATAAGAAAATGCACCAAAATTGATTGATTATTAGGTGCCAATTTCGGGGTGTTACATTTTTCCCCTCTTTGAATTGATGTGCGAGCAGTGCATTGATTCAAAGAATAGTCTGAAGTGAAGTTCAGAATTGGGGTTAGATTTCCGTAATGTCCACTGAGAGTTGATGAAGATTTAGGACTATCTCTAGAATTAGGGTTAGATTGACCCAATACGAAGGTAAGCCCTTTGAGATCTAGGTTAGATTGCCTAGATAATGGTCTAAAGATTTTTTGAGAGTTATCTTTAGAACGAAGCGTAACTTTTAGGAATTGGGGTTAGATTGCCCCATTACCCAATGAGATTTCAAGAATCATCTCTAGAATGAAGCTTAGTCCCCCAATGTCTAGGTTAGATTGCCCATACACTGGTCAGATTGATATCTTTCACAAGACTGTCCCCAGAATGAGGCTCAATCTTCAAGAGTCAGGGTTAGATTTCCCCAATACCTGTCTCAAAAGACAATCAATTTAGGACTGTCTCCAGAATGAAGTGTGATCCTTGAGGATCTGAGTTAGATTGTTCAGATACCTAGCAAGATAGATGATGTGATGAAAAGATTCAAGATCATGGAATATCCAATTTTGACCATAAGGTATGAAAAAATGAATATGCCCCAAGTGATGAGATGCCCCTAGCGATGAGGACTTTTGATTCAGACCAGACTAATTCAAGAATGATGCGGAAAGATTCAATGATACAATCATCTTGCCCCCTCAGGAGCGAAATTGAAAGAAGACACGTCATAATGATGAGAGAAAGAAATCACAAAAAAAGATAGATCAAGAGAGAGCATAATCAATTTAGAGCGATCGAGAGGTCCTGTTGATTAGGTTTGACCATAGTTGACCAGAAGTGACTAGAGTTGACTTTGATGAAAATATTGCAGAATCTAAGAAAAGGATGACAAGAGATCAGCCTGATAAGAAACCAACATCAAAAAATTGACTGCACAAGCATCCGATCAAGTCGGTCCCAAAAAATTTTAAAACACGATTTTGAGCTTCTTAGTAGTGTCAAATTTCAATTTCAATCACGAAAATGGATCCAGAACGGTCCAATTAGCCAAGGGTGCAATTTTCATAGAAAATGGAGCATTTTGAAAAATTAAGTCAAAGGCTATATAAGGCCCGGAGGGGTCATTTTCAAATCATTATTCACCTTTGACTTTAGCGATGGTGAGAGCTCTAGCTGACATTGAGAGCATTCCTATGCACATGCATTGATTTGAGCACACCTGATGGCACAACTGACTAGCGGAGTATGATGCACCTGTGAGTATTCATAACTGGATCTTGTATTTCTACAAAACATTTATCATTTTTTAGTGTTAGTGAGTTTTTTAAGAATTTTAAACCACGTCTCACCAAATCTCACGCGAGGAAATTGTTTCCTCGCACTAGGCCTGATCGCCTTTCACGTGAGAAAGTTGAATCCTCGCATGTGTTGGGGATTCCGCGCATGGGCCCCTCCCTAGCGCTCACATGAAGAGCGCGTGTGTGCTGCATGAGATTCCTAGAATCTCACGCGAGAACACATACCACCTCACACGAGCCAGAAAGCTCACGCGGAACTAGAGTTTCCTCGCACGAGAAAAGAGTTTTCTCACATGGGAAATTGGTAAAAAACAAAAATTATTATTTTCTTGTGTCACAGAGTCAACTAGTTGAACTATGTGTAGAATAGTTCCATAGCTGCATTTGTTGCCTTTTGCATTGAAAATCATCATTGTTGAGGTACTAATCAAATTTTGTCCTTTTGTGTTGAAGGTTGATCTCCCAAACATCGATTTCAGGTCCCATTATCCTATCATGGGTGAGCTACTGCAGAGATTATCAAATGCTGATGGGGCCCACATTGATGGGCTAGGATTGACATATCTACGTGATGTACCTGATATTTAGGTAAATCATGGATTACTTGGGGCCCTGGTCAAGCATTTCCATTTGGAGACGAATACTTTCCATCTACCATAGGGAGAGATGACGGTGACTCCAAAGGATGTATACCTGATATTGAGAGTGCCATTCCATGGAGCTCATGTGGTGTATTGTGCACAACTAAGAGATGGTACATAGGCTTTGAGAGCCATTTTTCAAGATCAGTTGGTGGTGGGCCGGGCTATCTCCTGGGAGGAGCTGATACATACATATGGCCAAGATTACTCATTGGTTGTTGTTCTCACATTATTTTTGAGCTTTCATCTGGTACCAGATCTTGGATAGCATAGTTTGGAGTGTGGCTGGGGTGTTATGCTTCAGAAGATGTTAGACGTTCCTCTGGTCACTTTTGGATGGGGCGAGTGCATACTGGCACAAATGTATCATGAGATGCACGAGATCATGTATTGGGGGCCCACACTATGGCAGTAGGAGTGGTTGTTTTGCAGATCTGGGCCTAGGAGCACCTTCCCATATGTAGGCCAATTTTTCATGATACACGACAGCCATTAGAGCTGTATATTTATAGATACTCCAGTCTGATGATCCATCCCATGCTGGGTAAGACTAAGCAGTGGCACAACAAGATTGATGATATGGCTGTAGTGATATGGCGACCGTGGGCAGCTACTGAGGTCTTAGATGATGCTTTTCATGAGCTATCATACATGTTTTGTTCATGTCCTCTAATAGGGTGTACCATCACAGTGATCGAGCACTTTCTACTTATGCGTGTGTTGCGCCAGTTCGAGAGGCATCAGGATGTATCGCTTGAGTATTGCACTTATGCCCAATTTGTTGATGAGATGAAGAAGGGTTGGCAGAGGTAACTTGATAGGGGGCGTAGCATGATAGATGGCTAAGTACCACCATCTTGGTGGTATTACATGGCTACAGTGACAAATGAAGGTGTGAGACCTGCATACAGAGATTAGCTATTAGCACATTCATTTCCTAGGTTCACATCTCCAGTGGGCCAGATTCCTCAGGTGGTGTAGCCACCACCACAGCAGCAGGCATAGCAGGGTCCTCCTCAAGGATAGCAACCTCAGGATTGGCAGCCACAGGATTAGCAGCCACCACTTTAGCAGTAGGATAGAGTGGTACATCCACATACACATCAGATTGCTATCCCTGTGAGGCCTATGGGATCAGATACAGGTGTTGGGCCTAGTGGCAACCACGATAGAGCTACAGAGCAGGGTGATGATACTGTCATGGCCGATGTAGTTTTGACTGACCCTCTAGCAGGCAGACAGGTGACTCAGCTACAGGAGGCTCTCCGTAGAGTGAGAGAGAGAGTGCAACAGACACAAAGGGAGCATGATGACCTCCATACATAGGTGTTTATCAGAGATACCCGGATATCAAAGCGGGACTGGGAGGTCCGAGAGTTGCGAGAGGCACAGCTGGATATTAGATATGAGGCTGCTCAGGCAGCCTACTATTATGCTACATATACTCTTGCATTTCCTGAGGCAGCAGATCAGATTCTACCTTTTTCAGAGTATGCTAGTGCTCAAGCTATTCCACAAGGACCACCTCCATAGGGACCACCTCTGGGTCCTCCTCCTCAGTAGTAGGGCATGCCCCCACCTCCACCTCCTCTAGGTGGTTAGATTATGATGTATATTGTATCACCATTTTGACCTATTGTGCTCAAGTAGCACCCTTGTACATTCAAACCGATCGATATATATATATATATATATGAGCTCAATTTTTGGCATCATTGTACATGTGTATATATTGCTTTAAATGTGTATGTTTCATGAGATGATTTCCTATATGATTTCGATGTATGGATTAGAAATGAATGCAATGGATGAATATGCAAATGTTTATGCACGTATTTTATTGATGTATGAAAATGCTATGATAGATGTTAGATGGATAAATGCTATGTATGATTTGATTTATGCTTATAATGGATGCACATGTTTATGGATATATGTATGCAAATGAATTTATGGAAATGCACTTCTTGAAAATGAATGGAATGCAATGGTACTAATCATCTCATGCAGGGAATTCACAATATACAATAGATACTAGCCAAAGGGACGCGCACAAAGTCAAGAATGAGGATTGGACACTCATGCAGTCAAGAAGAACCATGATGAAAGATGAGGACCTTTTGAAGAATGAGAAGATAATCAGGAGAGCACCAAACTACCATGATGCAAGCCTAAAATATGAATGCAAGCCTACAATGCAAATGCAAGCCTAAGCTCAATGCAATCCTAGGACTTTGGTTGTTGGACTCATCGTATTTATCATCATTGGGTGCTTTGGATCATTGGAGTCAATACAATCCTTACTGTGCGACTACAACCATAAGAATATGAATATGACTTTCATCAAATAAAATGTAGGAAATGAATGTAAGCACTGAAGGCACAAAAGCCAAGGTCACTTGAACATTATTTCTAGTTTGATATAGTAAAAGTTCACAAATAAACAAACATAGCAATAACAGTCAAGGAGATAGTTTCAACCTCCCCTTGGCATACAAATAAATAAGATCGAAGGATGTGAGGCTTTTCCACCTTAATGAAAAATCTCTTATCACATACACCCTATTTATTTGACATTGCCAGATCATCGAAACCACACCAACAAGCAGTAGACAAAGAAAATATCAATGAAATCCATAAGAATAGATAGCATACTACGAAAGAGTCAATCATATCCCAGCATGTTTCGAGGCTTATGAATGTGTCTATGTTATGGGTGTTGAAAAACATCATTGTGCTTGTGAGTGAAATGTGTTTGATTGCTATCGAGAGATGTTTACGTAGCGAGATATCCGAAGTGTGTTGAAAAACACAGATGCATCCAAAGAGAGTGTTGAGAAACACTATTTGATTAAGGTGTTGAGAAACACCAATTTGTGCCAGTAGAGAGTTTTCCTTTAGGACTAACAATATTAATGACTCAAGTGTAAACCAAAAAGTGATCAAAATGGGGAGCCATGCCCCCAAGTAATGAATGGATCGAAGCCAAGAAAAATGGATAGCAAAACAATGCAAGAAATCCCATCAATGTAGCGGCAGTAGGCAAACTCAGTGAGAACCACTGGTGACTGTCACAAGAGATTCTAAATCATAAAGATCGATAACAAGATCAAAGCATCAGCAGGAAGCTATAGTGACGACCACTGGTGACTGATGCGAAAGAGAGTCTCAAGAAGAGTCGAAGCGCTACGAGGCATCGACAGGCAGACGCAGTGAGTTCCACTGGTGACCGATGCAAGAGGAGAAGGACTCCAAAAGATTAGAAAATGCCCCCTAGACTAGGAACATGCCCCCGAGTATGACCAGTTTCAATCCATGTGAGGTTGAGCAACATCTCAAAGATAGCTGAAAGCAAATGCACACTAAAGCAGGAAAGTGAACTAAAGCTGGAAAGCAAACTGAAGCAGGAAAGTAGGAAAGCAACTACAAGTAAGCCAAGACATGCTACGACAGATAAAGCATTACGAAACAAGAGGCACCTATTTACTAGGTTTTCATCATCTTGGTAGAAATTCTATTTTTGCTACCATTACGCCTGTTTACCAGGTTTTCATCAATGAAACATTTTTCTCTTTTTCTCTTTTCTTTTTGTATTTTTCAAATTTTCAATTTTTTTGTTCTTTTTTCTTTTTTTTTTTAAATTTTTTTGTATTTTTGAATTTTTGAATTTTTTTTTGATATTATCAAGGTGCCTATTTACCAAGTTTTCACCAGGATAATAGATACATCAAAGTGCCTGTTTGCCAGGTTTTCACTAAGATGATCATTTTTTCAGGACATTTTACAATTTTTAGGATTTTTTCAAAAATAAAGTATGTACATGAGCATGCAGAAGATATCTCAACTGTAGAATTTCTTTAGGTGAAGAGAATTGATGGGCTCTTTGAGTGGTTCACCTTCTGTAGTGGAGAGATGATAAGCGCTAAATCCAAATATTGCAGTAATGATATAGGGACCAAGCCAGTTCAGCTCAAACTTCCCTTTCTGAGTCTGTTGTTGCTGATTTTTAGGATTCTCTCTCAGGATGAGATCACCTGTTTAGAAGTCTCTTGGTCTAACTTTCTTATTATAGCTCTTTGATATCCTCTTTTGGTATGCTCTGAGATGATCAAACGCCACCTTTCAATGTTCATCCAGTAACTCAAGCTCTTGAAGCTGAGATATTCTCATGTCATCATCTATAACGAGGCCTTTCAAAGAGACTCGCAATGTAGGAATCTCAACCTCAATATGCAGTATAGCATCTGCGCCATAGACTAAAGCAAAGAGTGTGGCCCCTATTGGGATTTTGATACTGGTGCAATAGGCCCATAAAGCTGGATTTATCTGGAGGTGCAAATCCTATCCAGACTTGTGTACCGTACGATGCAGGATCTTGAGAATTGTTTTGTTAGAAGCTTCAGCTTTCCCATTACCCTAGGGGTAATAAATAGAAGACCAATGTTGAATGATCTTGAACTTAGCACATAAATTTGTCTGATCTTTATTCTTGACCTATCCCCCATTGTTAGTGATAATAGAGGAAGGTACACCATATCTACAAATAATGTAGTTTAAGATGAACATAGCTACGGATTTTCCATTATCTACACTGAGAGGCACTGCCTCAACCCATTTGGTAAAATAATCCATAGCAGTGATGATGTACTTGTTTCCTCTTGAGGAAGATGGATATATCCGACCTACTAAGTTGAAAGCCCACTGTTGAAATGGCCAAAAAGTGTTAAAAGGAATGAGATCCTTAGCTGGAGAATGAATCAAGTTTCCATGGAGTTGACATTGCTTACAAGATTTGGCAAACTGCGTAGCTTCCTTCTCCATATCAGGCCAATAATAACTAGCTCTAATAAGCTTACAAGCCAGTTTCAGGCCATTTGAGTAAGAACCAAAAATTCCTTCATGTACCTCTTCTAATGTGCATTTAGACTCATCAGGCTCTAGACACCTAAGGAGGGTACCATCTAGACCCCATCTATACAAGTCATTTGCTACGATGACGTACCGTGAAGCACTGCAGATTAGATGGAATTTTTCATTTCTAGTATATGTGTCAGGAATAGTTTGGTTATGGAGATAGGATTATATGTGGTGGTAGCGAGATGAATCATGTCCAATTACTGAATATACCATCTGGGAGTCAGGAGAGTCATAGGCAGGGTAGCATAATGTCTCCACTAGGAACTCATGTCTGAAGTCATTCTCTGGAATTTGCAACATAGAGGCTAGAGTAGCCATAGCATCAGCCGCTTTATTATCTACCCGAGGAATTTGCTGAAAAGTGACATATGCAAAGTATTTCTTGAGGCTATCAACCATCCTTTTATAGGGTACCAACTTTTCATCTTTGGTTTGATAAGTATTGTTGAGTTGATTGATAACTAGTTGTGAGCCTCCAAAGACTTTTAGTTCATCCACTCATCATTCAATAGAAATATTGAGTCCATTATTCAGAGCTTCATACTCAGCGGTATTATTGGTACAAGGAAACATCATTTTATGTCTTTGGTAAGGAGTATCGTTGCAGTGTGATAAACAAAATTCTAGCTCCCGACCCCTGTTGGGTGAACGAACCATCAAAGAACATTGTCCATGTTTGATGCATGAGAAGCATAATGGACTCATCTGGGAATTCCATCTTTAATGGTTGGTGATCTGTAAGAGGTGCTTCAGCCAATTGATCCATGATCACCTGTCCTTTAATAGCTTTTCTCTCAACATATACAATATCGAACTCACTAAGGAGAATGACCCATTTAGCTAGTCTACTTGTGAGGGTAGCTTTACTGAGTAAGTATTTCAATGGATCAATCTTTGAAATTAACCTTGTAGTGTGAGCCAACATGTAGTGTCATAGCTTCTAGGAAGAAAACACCACTACTAAGCAAGCCTTCTCAATTACTGAATAATTCATTTCATAAGAGACCAATGTTCTGTTGATGTAGTAAATGGCTCTTTCTTTATGATTTGGATCTTCTTGGGCCAAGAGGGAACCCAAGGATGTTTATGTCACTGAGATATATAGGATCAAAGGCTTCCCCTAAATGGGAGGCATCAGTATGGGTGGATTAGCTAGATATTGTTTAATTTGTTGAAACCCTTGTTCACATTCTTTGCTCCAGTCATAAGTCACACCTTTATGCAGAGTTTTGGTGAAAGGTTGTGACTTGTCAACTAATTGCGAGATAAACCACCTGATAGATTGGAGTCAACCTTGAAGACCCCTAATTTTTCTAATATTATGGGGTGGTGGAATTTCCATTAGAGCTTGTACCTTTTCCTAATTCACCTCAATTCCTTTCGCCGAGATAATGTAGCCAAGTAATTTTCCAGAAGTAACCCCAAATGCACATTTCTTAGGGTTTAGACACAACCTGAATTTCTCCATACGATCTAGTATAGGATCTAGATCAGTGAGATGTGTTTTTCTATCCATACTCTTGGCAAGTGTATCATCAATGTAGTCCTCCATTGTCCTATGCATCATGTCATGAAATATTGTAGTAACAGCTCTTTGATAAGTAGCCCCAACATTCTTTAAACCAAAGGGCATAACATTCCAACAAAATGTACCCCATGCACAAGTAAAAGCTATTTTCTCTTGGTCTTCTGGTGCAATTTTGATCTAATTATAGCCAGAAAAGCCATCCATTAAGGAATACATCTCATATCCCGCTGTCATATCCACGATCGTGTCAATATTAGGAAGTGGAAAATCATCTTTAGGACATGCCAAATTTAAATCTCTAAATTCCATGTAGACCCTAATAGATTTGTCATGTTTGGTTACTAGGACTATATTAGAAATCCACTCTGCTTAATCAATCGCTCGGATGAACCCAACTTTCAGAAGTTTTTCCAATTCTACCTTGATTAGTAAAGCTACATGTAGATGCATCTTTCTAAGTTTTTGTTTGACAGGTTTCACACCTGGTGCTATTGATAAGTGATGCATAATGAGATCAGGATCCACACCCGACATGTCAGAATATGTCCATGCAAAATTTATCTTTTTCTCTTGGAAAAATTCTGTAAATTCCTTAAGTTCCTATGTAGATAATGACTTGGCCACATGGATGATATGTGGATGTTCTTCTGTTCCCAAATTTATCAACTGAGTAGGTTCAACTAACACTGATGAGAATTCCTGGAAGTGACTCAGAAGTGCATTAAGTACCTCACCCTCAAGCACCTCAGAGAGGTTTTCACCTTTGGGCACATCTTTTCTTTTTACTTTTTTTGACTCTGATACTGCCACACCATGGTTTTCACCATCAAAGTACTTATTTTTTCTTCTTTTAATTTTCTGACTAAGGTACTTGATGTCAGCCTTGGTCATGTTGACACTTTCTTCACTAGTGGAGAACATTATGGGCTCAATAGCGTGAAGGTAGTAGGCTAAAGTGTAATCATTCTAGAATGTAAGGACTTCATTGGATGATGAAGAGGAATTCTAGTCTATTAATTTAGGATGTTGGAGGGAAAGAGATGTGACAGGTTCAAGTGCATCCACAGTATAGTCATCATCGAAAGTGTTAACTAGCAAGATGGGGTCTAAAATGATCTCGTCCAAAGGTGTTTTTGAATCCTTTTGATCTCTAATGACCGAAGTAGAAGACATGTCAACACCTATAGAATCGCACTCATTAGGATTTCCACTAGACTCCTCACTTATGTCGAGAATTTTTTCACAAGATCCTACTGACAAACTATCAAACTCATACTCATGAGAGTCTGTATCCAAACTCTAACTTGGGTGTTTGCACCATGAAGGTTTTTCAGTTCTTATAATGTGAGTCTGTTCTTGTGTCCACCGTTCTTGAATGCCTGGTGGTATGTACCTTTCTCCTTTGAAGTTAAGATCTTGTAAGTCTTTCCATTGCTCATAAGTGAGTGTCTCACATTAAGTAGTTTGATCAAAATCACTGTCTGTTTCTACAGTATAGGTATGTGGCACAAATTTATATGGCTCAGCAAAGAATGCTGCCAGGTCTGGAGGGATGGGATAAGGAAAGAAATCCTAATCTGAGTTGTCTTGTATAGTGTTAGCTGCAGTTGTATTTTCAGGTTATGGTGTAGGCTCTACTTTTGGCACAAATTTATTGATCCCTAGATGAAATGGGACCCTTTTGAAACCTAAACCAATGGTATCTTTCATTTTTTGACCTATAGCTTGAATAGGTTCCACTAACCCATTGCCATTCACACCTATTGAGTCGCTTCCTTTGTACCCAAAATGCTTCATAATTTTAAGACCCTCGCTGTTAGGATTTAGTTCATGAGCTAGGGTAGTTTGTTCAGCTGTGTTCTTTCCTTTACAAAGCCAAGCTTTGATAGCTCTGTCCTCATCTTCATCTTCCAATGGTGTATTAGACCTTGCAAATGTACCCTCATAAACTATCTCAGGGGTAACAAAATATTTGTTGTGTTCAGAAGGTCTCCCATAAGATCTAGGAGATAGGGGAAGAGCCGCTAATGATAGCACAGGCTCCATTTGATATCCCCCCATGCCTATATCTATGATTTTTAGTGTCTATTCCATGTCTTTCATCTTGGCATCATAGATTTCTGTGTATTCTCTATTAGTGGGAACAAGACTATCAGCTGATTAAGTGAGAGCATTACAAGAAGAACCCATGCTAGCGGGAATGGTCACCTCTTCACCTTGAAAAGAGAACTTAATACACTGATGGTATGTAGATGGGACCACTTGTATCTCGTGAATCCATGGTCTTCCTAGAAAAATATTGTATGCAAGAGGAAGTTATAGTACCTAAAATATGATGTCTCTTTCAACTAGGCCAACTCAAATGGGTAACAAAACTAGACCTCTAGATGTTCTCTCTTCTTCATCATAAGATTTTATGGTAATTATTTTGCGGGAACCTATGCGATCCTCGCCATAACCTAGTTGAGCAAGAAAATGAGCGGAGCAAATATTAAGACTAGCACCATTATCAATGAGCACACGGCGGACTAACTATTTGCCTATCATGACCTCTATGTGTAGAGGAGCATTGTGCGCGTGACTAATTGAGTGATCATCTTCTTTAGAGAAGGATAAGTAATGTAGCGAGGTCAAATGACCCACCATAGATTGAAACTAATCCAATTTGATATCTTTGGGGACATTAGCTTCAGTGAGAGCTTTGTCCAAAATCTGCTATGAGCAGGCAAGATTTTTAATAGCTCAAAAATAGTTATCTGAGCATTGGTCCTTTGAATCTAGTCAAGAATTCTATAACCAGTAGCATGAGGTGTAGGGACCACCTTCGTGGTCTTGTTGGTAGAACCAACAACAGTCTTATCCATAGTTTGTTTTGGCATAGACGTAGCAGTAGGAGGGTTAGGACCCTTGATAGAGATTCTATTATTAGACCAAGTAACAACATTCGCACAATCTTGAGATGTTTCAGATTGAGACTCAGGGCCTCTCATGACAAACAGGGTTCTAGGTCTAGAAACATTCCCACTTCCCCTACTGGTAAACATATTGTAGTATTCCACTCCCATTGGTTCAATCATGTTGATCACATTATTGTAAGTGGTATTGGCGTAGTTAACTTTGGCATTATTATTCTGAGTGTTGGAGGATTCACCTTTCTCATGAAGAGGAAAGGGGTCTTTGAATGCTTGATGATCTGAATTCTTGTTATGATTCTCCACAGTGATGACCTGGTCATCAATCAAGTCTTTAACTTTATGTTTTAATTGGTAAAAAATAGTATTCTTGTGACCTTTTCTCTTATGGTAATCACAGTACTCATTCTCATTCCACCAATGAGGTCTTGGTTGTGGATCATATAAACATTTCTCCAAAGGAGCAAGATTTTGATTTTGCACCAAAGTTTTGAAAACTACATCAATTGGTTCTCCTAGAGGGGTAAATTCATGCTTGGGTTGTGGAACCCAAGGTTTGTTGCTAGCAACTCTAGAAGGTTGTTAAGTGTTGGTCGCAGTCTTTGTGATAGCTTTGGTCACTTGCATACTTGAGGTGAGATTAAAGACCGGTTTTGAAGAAGTTGAATTCACGTTATCAACCACCCCATCGTTCACAACATCTCTATTTTTGTTGGGAAATTTACCCTTGTCTTTATTGGTTGATGATGAATTTTTCTTGTTATCTTTATACAAGGTCAATTCACCTTTTTTTACCATGAAGGCTTCTATTCTCACAGCTTGTTTTATCATACTATCAAAGTTAAGGGGACCTTGAAGTTGGACTTAATACCCGGAGTCAGGGGTGAGATTATCCAAGAATATATTGAGTTTCTCAGACTCGGGTATTTTGCGAGGGTACTTTGTGCAAAGTTGTCTCCGCCTTTGGAGAAATGTCAAGAATGGTTCCCCTTGCTTCTCTTTAAGGTTGCAAAGATCCCTTATGTTAACAGGATGTTGAATATTATGAGAATAGTGTTTCATAAAAAGATCAGAAATCTCATCAAAATTTTTGATGCCAGTGGGCAATCGTGAGAACAATTCCATAGCAGGCCCACCAAAACTTCATGGAAAAAGATGCATCAAATACATTTGATCATGTATAAACTCCATTAAAAAGGCACCAAATTCTCTTAAATGATCCTGGGAATCAAAGGTACCTAGGTACTTGTTGTATTTTGGGAGCTCTACACCTTTGGGAAAAGGTTGCATAACAATACTCTTATCAAATGGAAAAGGACATATACTTTCCATTGTGAATTGTTGCGTAGATTTGTCCTTATCTTTCATAAGTTGGCTAAGTTGTCCTTGCATGTTGTGAATTATCTTATGCAACTTGGAGGCTTCAGTTTCCTCTTCTTTAGCAATAAGTGTATCCAATTGGAAGTTCACGGGTTATTTGACTCCTTGATTTGCTAAATCTAGGAAATTATTTTCTTTGTCTTCCGCAAGGATATCTCCATCATTTTAATAAAAGATTTATTAGACTTTGCTGCGTCTATATCATTCTAAGTTATAGGGTCATCGTCATTGCCAAGAATTTCATAAATACTTTGAGTTTGTTCTTGACCCTGGTGTTGCTATTGACCTTGTTCATGTTGAGATTGTTCATGACCTTGTGTGTAATCAAAAGGAGACGTCATGTTGTTAACGTGAGATTGTTCTGTATGTACTCCTTCAATATGAGTGAGAACTCATGGTCAATGTGCTCTTCGGTGAATCAAAAGGATTGAAATGTGAAAAAGGATCACTAAGGAAGTGAGGGTCATTAACAGGATTGACCCAAATAGATGGCTTCTTTGAGATAAATGGATTATGCTTATCTTGAAACAATGAATTAGAACAAAACTGAAGCACTGGATTCGGATTCAGAATCGGGTCCGCACTAAACGGGGAAGAGGAATGTGATGATCCCTCTTGATTATCCACTTCAATAATAGCTTCAAAATGACCTTTGCCTTGATTGCGAGGTTTACTTTTAACTACTTTAGAATTGTGTATAGGAAAGATAGTACCGCTCCTAGTCATAACAGGCATAGACGAAGCTGGTATGAGAGGAAACTTAAGATCTGACTCAGAACTCTGTCTCTAAAGGTATTGAAAAAGACAAGGTAATAGGCTAGAATAGCCAAGGTATGAGATGCACCTGGCATGAATCATCGAAGGTATGGCTAGAACAGCTGAGATATGACTATTGTGTCGCAAGGTACAAAACATAAGAAAACATGATGGAGACAAAGAGACAAGAAAAGTTTGAGTATGAATTATTCAGTTTACAAATTGAAACAACTAGTTTCCATCTGTAGACAATGAAGGAACAAAAAATCAAATCCCAGACAAGAGGCAAATAAGACAGATAAACAAACTCAGTTTTCAAGGTAAAGACCAGGTTTCGAGACACAGTGAGAACTATTCTCTAACAAGATATCCAGGCTTAGGATAGTTTTAAGATGATATGAATCAGAAATCTCTATTTCAAGGTGACAAGCATTTGTTTAAAAACACAAAGTTTTAGTCAGGTAGTGATGCAAACAGTAGTCAAAAACAATTCCACCAAGGACAAAGCAACTTGGTAGAAACATGGGATTCTTTTTTTTGAATGATAGAATGGACAGTTTAAGACTCAAGAACAAACACTCAATTATCCCTACAAAGAAAATTGGTTGAGAAGACAAAATCTATGCCCCACTATCTTATGCATATGCATTCACCTCACATAGTAGTGTCACCCTTGAAAGAGCACTCGTATTTTCAGTGTTTCCAGGGACTAAGTATATATGTTCAAAGGTAACCCTTAAATAGGGGCCAAAATCATATACCACTTCAAACATCTAGGTACATACCTATGTCGAGAATCTAGGGGAGAGATTCTTCCCTCTCCCTGGGCACAGATTATGCCTCCTTTCAGAGGTGAACCGGGTAGGCATCTAGCTAAGAGAGTGTTTAATAAGCTTCCGTTCACAATAACCTCTGGTGCCTCTGATATAAAGCTGGGGCCTCGCAGCCACACCAACACTTGTAAGTCACACACCCTTGCAAGCAAGGCTGGGAGTGGTGCTGCTCAGTATGACAAACAAGGCTTTCTCATGATGATAGTCAAAATCAATGAGAAAGAAGTTACTATGGATTTGGAGTCTTTAGACTACAACAAAGCAGAATTTATTAGAGTGAGGTGGAATCACTAGCGAAAGGTGTGTACTCACTTGGGTCGTTCCCGAAAATTCAACTTCTGGCAGGCCCTCTAAAGGTGACTCAACTTGGTTCGGATTCAAGGGTTTGATTTTTTGATTCTCTCAATGAGAGAAGAGCATACTTCTCTACCTTTGCACCACACCCAAACACATCAAGCATGTTCATCACTGAGATAGTTTCACTCCACTAAATCCACAAGTCTTTGGGTTTCTGATTCTCTCAAAGAGAGAAGAGCATAATCCCTTAACAAGTAGAAGTGCTAAAGATTCACTTATCTTGCTTAGCTTCCCCAAGTATCCGTCATGCTAGCAACATCTGGGTCTCAGATTCATCCATGGGAATCACTTCTATGTAATGTAGAGCCTATTACCCTACTTTTCTATCAGGATCCTTACGAAATTTTAACAAATCCCTATTTAGACTATGTGAATGAAAAATAGTAAACAAACATGACGTTTTAATAATGTCTTTGACTATCATCCTGCAGGTAAACAGTTAGAATGTTTTAATCTTTGACAAGTGACCCTGCAAACCACTATTATGCTATAGCAGAAAACTAGAAATAGAAAAATCAGAGCAGAAAATAGAGGTCAGAACAGAGAAATAACAGATTAAAAATTCTAAATTTTAAATGCCTGTCTATAACAGTTCGCCAAAGAAAGTACTTTGACGTGCGTGAGCAAGTGCTTTGACGCACGTGAGAAAATTTTTTCTTCACGCGAGAAAGTTCTATAGGAGCAAATCTTTGCGTGACTCGATGCAAAACTTTGTGCGGATCGACATAAAACTTTGTGCAAGAATCTGTACTAGTGTAGTACGGACGTACGTCAGAGCTTGAAAAACACAGTCAACAGATTTGAAAATGAGGCCAAAAATTGTTTTTTCTGCCTAACTGTGGGTGCCAAAATGTTATATGCTGAATGTGGACCTCTGAATTCAACACAAACACAACATAGTCTTTACACAATCATTCAATTCACAAAGACAAACATGAATTGTTTGTTCTGCAAATTCAATTGAGGCAATTTGTTTCCTCCTAATTAGTTGTGGATGTTGAGTTTTACCCTTAGAACGAGAGCCAACATCCTGACCATTGCTAACATGGAGGATTTCAAGAATGCAAGAAGAGAAGAATTGCCATTAATCTTATGAAATCTATAACTATTCTATGATAAAATATTCTTAATCTATGAGTTGAGAAGCAATTTAAGCTATGGAAGCAAATGACACTAATTTAAGAATGAATTGCAACTACTCTATGGAAGTAAAATGCAATTAATCTAAGAAAGAAAGTGCTTTTAAATCTAGAAATGAAATGCTTGTAATCTATGAAAGGAATTACTTCTAAGCTAGAATTGAACTTGAAATAGATTTGAGAAGCTTGAAAGCACCAAATTGAGATGTTAGATAAATCATAAATGAAAGCTAAAACATCTTCAATTT
The DNA here is from genome assembly GCA_018584345.1 of Thuja plicata. Lineage (NCBI taxonomy): Eukaryota > Viridiplantae > Streptophyta > Pinopsida > Cupressales > Cupressaceae > Thuja > Thuja plicata. Next base: position 586,380 of record MU226929.1, on the reverse strand, counting down.
CAATTAAAACTAGCCTAATTATGCAAATAAAGCTTGAAATATGAAAGAATTGAAATGCAAATTGACTATAATATTGATGCTCTCCAAAAATCATCCTC
>MU226929.1:544071-586232 GCA_018584345.1 Thuja plicata | reverse complement strand
GAGTGAAGAGTTTCTTGAAAAGAAACAGTTGTCTCTTCATTCTCTTTTGAGACAAATATACAAAGATTATTTAAATAAAAGGGTGAATTATTGCCACATAAGTGTCCTTTCACATGGAATTATGGAAATCCTTTCTTTGAGGATAATTCACCCAATAATTAAATAACCTTTCAATTCCTCTTATGTATATTAGCTAAAGGGGGTGGAATTGATTTATTTAAAAGCACTTAAGACTTTAGGATTAAATCAATTAATCATAGGGGTTTTTAGCTAATAATCATTGAGAATTTAGGATTTTTTATAATATCAGATTTATGAAAATTTGGGTTTTCTGCATTTGAAACTCAGTCAATTAAAGTCAATTAGGGGGAGAATTCACCTAGTACAATAGGACTTCGAAGATAAGAAAATGCACCAAAATTGATTGATTATTAGGTGCCAATTTTGGGGTGTTACAGGATCGAGTGAAAATGGACATTAACATATGTCAAAATGAGGACCTTAGGTTTTGAATTTTTTTCAAATGACCAATCCGTGTATGAATTTGCAAAATGCCCAAAAATGGCGAATTCTGATAAAGACAGGTATTCTTAGTGATAGAACGTCCAAAAGGGTATCCAAAAATCAAATTTTCTTGTTCTTAAACTTGTGGTAGATACCCATTGTTTGCCTTTTAATATTTCCAGGTGGATCTTAACTATGTGAAGGTAGCCTTTAGCTAATTCTACGCGGTTACTAGAAATTCTGTACGCGGCGCTCTGCAGTTGGAAGGCGACATTTATCTGTTGTCAGGCATTTTTGGAATATTGTTACGTGGCTCTTTCCAATTAACACATAATTGTTTGATGTTATCACATGGTGTTTTGTGTTGGATAAGTGGCCCAGCTTTGTTTGTAAGCAGCTCTTCAATGATTGTACGTGGTGTTTTGCTGATCAGAATTGATTTTGTCAATTTTAGTGGTGTTTTCAGGGTTTAAAATTTTAATGTCTATGGTCAGATTTATCAAATAGTATTATTTCATGAAAATGAAATACAAACTCAACACACACATAAGATTTGCATCATATTCCTAAAAACCACACTAAAAGTGTATGTTCTCGAATGTTTCAATAGGTTTGTACAAGAATATCTTCCAAGCAGTCTACCTTAGCCTCAACAAATTTGGATTTTAAACATGGGTCTACAAAGGTAGGTCTGCTATTTTATCAGGTCTCAACCTATTCTGGTCTAAACCTTGAAAAGATCCTTTACCCCTTTGAGGGCTTCCCACATGCATAAAAGTATAATTTTGTGCAATCCTGAAGGACTACCAGAGGAAGTGAGGATGGCTTGCACAAGTTTTAGTCACTTTTTGATTAAGGAAAAGTGCGTTATTTCTAGTGGGTCAAACGATATTGTGGTAAAAGCAAATATCTTCCACTTTGGGTCGTTCCCTATCACTATCCTCATAAGGCAATTCTCAGGAGGCAGGCCCTTTAAAAGCTATAATTAGCTAGCATGTTCATAAAAGCAGGAATTGAACTTGGTCCAACAAGTTTGGGAATTTGATTCACTCAAAGAGTGAAAAACATATCCCTATTGTCTTCCTTTTGTTCCAAACACTTTAAACAATTTTTTTCATTTTCAATCCCTTAACAAGGAGGTTCTTAGAATGGAAATGTGTGGTTCAATTTGCCTATTCTTGTCCTTCTACCAAATTGGCTTTGCACGTTTGGCTTTTTGATTCACTTCAAAAAGTGAAGAGCATATGCCTAATGCTTGTTCAATTTGGATGAAATAAAGGATTTTCTACTTATTCTAGATTTAAAGAAAGTCATAATTTGATCAAATGTGAGCTTGATGAGAGAAATACCTAATTTCAAAGCTAGCAAAGGGCTAGGTGCATTTTTGAGTATTTGGCTTGTTTTTTTTTACACTCATCTAGTGGCGATCGTTCCCACTCCATCTCCTCCAACAAGTTAGTCAACACAAAGCACAATAAAGTGAAGAAAACTTGAAAACTTTAAAAGACACAAAAAGCTCCTAAAAGCTCCTTCAAATGAATGATTTCTCAATTAAAGCTTTTAAAGGAAGTAAGGATGCAAAATTAATTAGAGAGTAGGAAATTTTCTCTTATAAGCAAAGAACACCTTAATATAATGATCATATAAATGCTCTTCCTCAAACAAGCTCTCTAACAAATTTGCATTATGAATCTCTTTATCATTTTCAGTTTTAAATCTTACCTCCTTGCAAGGCCTTGAGATTTTCTTCTCTGGTTTCTGCACCTTTTGGTGATTTTTCATCTGCAGAGCAAGAAAACATAGAGAATTACAAAAGTGACAGAATCAACCAAAAATTGATTTAAAGCAAAAGTTACTACGCGGCATTTTATAGCTAAACTGCAGCTAGCAAATGCTAGTAACCGTAACTTTAAACTTTAAAAGTAGCTTTTAACTCTTAATACGCGGAGCTTAAAATATCACAGGCGGTAAAATAAACATAACAAGCGATGCAGAAAGTATAAAAAGTGGTCACAAATTACTGATAAGCAGCTGTTGAAAGTTCACAAGCAGTGCACTTTATCTGATAGGCGGCATGATTTATCTAAAAGGCGGTCCAATTTATCTCCCACGCGGCAGCAGAAAGAAAGATGGAGATGAATCAATCTTTTCAAGTGGCGTTTTAGTGTCCGTAGGTGGCTTTTGGCGTAGCATACGCGGCTCTTCTCCTATTTTCTACAAGAAAAACACCAAGAACAAAAAAAATAGACTAAATATTATGATAAAAACATTAATACAGAGGCTTACAGCCCCACGATGGGCACCATTATGTGTGTAAGAAAATACACCTTCATGAAATTAAGAATAGAGCAAACAATTCTATGGAAAGATAAAAAAAAGTTAATCTAAGAATTGAAGCTAAATCTATATCATCTCATGGTTCTCTATCCAAGCTTTGTTAAGAGAGCTCTCAGGCTTAATATCTCTCAAGGACAATCCTAGAATGAGATATGTATGAGATTTAAATGCTCAAATCTAGCTAGAATGCTTAAAGTGCTAAAAAATGCTCCAAGATCATAAGAGAAAATAGCAATTGCTCCTAAACATGGTATGCTAAATGAAATGCAAATGCTAAAACTCTCTCAAAAGCTCTCAAATGCTCCTCAATGTGCCTATGATAAGGATGCTTTTTCTCTTGAATTCTTGGATCCCAAACATAAAGGAAATGACTTGTATTTATAGCATTTTCCCAAGGGTAGGGGGTAGAGTGAGTTGATAATGATCAAAGCTTGGTTAAGTCAAAATCTTTGACATGTTCTCAAATGGAGGGAAAGTTGGTTGGTAGTCTCAAAGATATTAGGAATTAAATAACTCCATCGTTTAATTAAATTAGCCATGGAAGGGTGATTGGGTTGGATTTTATCTTTTTGATTTGAACTATATAATTCAAAAATCAATTGCATAATTTGATTAACCCCTTTAGGCTTGAATTTAATTATTTGATTTCATGATTATTTGATATTTTAATTTGATTTGATAAATGTCCATTTGATTTGCATTGAGATGATATTTTGAAGCATTTGGTAGAGATTTATAATTTGACATGTTTGAGATACACCTGGTCAATTTTAGGTGTCTACAAGTTCATATCAAACAACAGACATCTACTGAGAAAGGAGAATCATCTAAGATTGGTGAAAAGAGGAATGCAAAGTCAAAGAACATCAAACCTGTATGCCACCACTATGCAAAATTAGGACAAACAACAAACATCTGCCAAAGAAACAATGGTAAGTCCAATCCTAAACCCAAGTTCAATGGTTATTTCTTAAACTATAATAATTTTGGACATTAATCACATGAATGTTGAGCAAAGGCAACTAATGCACCTCCCACACTGGTGCAGGAGCACCTAGGTAAGGCTCTTTGGTGACCTAGGGTTTCTAGAGTTCTTTTGGCTTGTAGTGGTTTTAGCCAATCTGCTAGTTTAATAATATGACTAAAGGTGTCCTAAGGTATGTGTTAGGTCTTTAAAGAAGGTCTTTTCAAGTTTTTTTTGTCTATTAGAAGACAAGTGCCAAATTGGACCCTAATTTCCAATGTTGTGGCGATGGTGTAAAACAAGCACATAGGGGTCAAATTTAGAAAGAAAGTGTTTTAGGACCTAAGAGAGGTAGGCATGGTCTACCTAAGTCTAGTATGATGTGTTCATAATCTTAGAATAAATTTTAGAGTGAATTTCCTAAAATTGTGGAAAGTTGTCAAAATTGTCAATGTTGTCATTGACAACATTGACAACAATTGTGCAAGAAGAGCATTTTTGATGAAATGGTTATTGTAACTATCTGAAATCATCAAATTAGGGATGGGGACAAGTATAATAGGCCTTCCTCGACTTGTAAGAAAGGTTGGTTAACATTTTGAATATACAAGATTTTCTATGTGTTCATTTTCAGAGCAATTTTAGTGAGTTTTCTTATTTACAATAGTTAGATGGATTAGATCTTAGTCTACATCCATTTATTAATGTAGGTTAGGTTACTTTGAGATTCTGTGTGGAGTTCTTTTGTAAATTTGTAGTGTTTGTATTGGTGTAGTAAAATTCTTTTTGTTTTCCCCTGTCGCTGGTCTAAACCAGGCAGGTTGGACAAATGGGGTCTTAAATCAACTTGCCACCATAGATTTTGTATAGGCTCTTGGCATGGGTGAGGAGACTCCATGTACATTATTTTTATATAAGGAGGGGCCCAAGAAAGTGGTTTTTCTATTTTTGCAATGATGCCCTAGGCGAGCCTGCTGTGCATGGCTAGGGACTTAGAAACATTACAAGTGATGCAAGGAGGGTTGACTGCATTTGTGGCTTCAACCAAAGCTCATGGAGGGATAGAGTAATGTGTGAAAGACCCCCAATTTTAAGGAGAAGGTTGGAGGAGTTGTTTTGTGTGTTGAAAGAACACTCTTGTGTTCAGACTGTCAATAAGCCCTAAAACCATGATTTTTAGGCATGATTGTAGGAAGGTTTGTATGGAAAACTTGAGGATTGGAGATCTTGAAAATATCAAAGTACTTGATAAAGGGTGTTTGAATCCTAAACCCTTTTAGAGGCTTGTGTTGGAAAATTTCAAGTTATCTTCAAAAAAGGCTATAAAAAGGCTTAATTGGCTTGTAGCCCTATTTGGGTTGAGAAAGGTGCACTTTGAAGCACTCGATTGATATATGTTTGTGAATGGTGTATGTAGGGGTTAAAATGGAACCAGTGGGGGTCTTGATGACCTATCCTTCCATGGAGCTAATTCTTAAGAGGAATTGAGATAATTCTTGGAGATTGAGACTAGGAAAGACCTAGTTAGTTTATATTGCAGAATGGAGCATTTTTGGTCAATAATATTGGTGTGCACTAGGTGAAAGGTTAGGATCTTGTGTCAAGATACCTAAGGAGAGTAGGGTTGATAATAGAACCCTACTAGGTCATTGAATTGGCCTAAGAAGACCTTAGAGGATAATAGGGTAGAGAGAAATCCTAGGTGTGTTACATCAGAGTGGTATCAGAGCCCCAAAAGATTTGGGATTGTATATGTCAAAGGTGGAATCTTGTGGCTTCATAGACATGGTAACAAATGTAGAGTTGTCTAGGGAAATGGATGAGGAAAAGGAGAGGAATAGACTCCTTGAAGAGGCCCTAGTAGAGATGAATCTAAAGCTACAAGAAGTAGTGGATGCAAGAGACCAAAGTAGAGAAGGTGAAACAAGTGATAGAGGAAAGTAGAAGGTTGAAGAGGATGATATTATACCTGAACCAGACCTTGTGATGGAGTAGGAACCATTCTTGAAAGCCATAAAGGCATTGGGTGGTAAATCCTTAGAAGGTATCCCATTGTTTTGTGGGAAAATGGACATTGAAACAGTGTTGGAGTGGATTCAAGGGATGGAGAATCACTTTGAGTGTGAAGGCATAACAAATGCACAAAAGGTTAAGGTGGCTAAGTCAAGGCTTAGGGGATCAGCCCTAACATGGTGGAAGTAGCTGTAGGATGAAAGAGTTAGACTTGGGAAGAAACCTATAGAAAATTGGCAAGCAATGGTAACTAAGATGGAAGAGAACTTTTTACCAGAAAACTATGAGATCCAACTCCATATAAGGAGACAAGGATTGAACAAGAAATATGGATGTAGCCTCCTATATGGAGGAATTTCAAAGACTCTGTATTAGGTCAAAGAAACAAGAAGAAGAACCAATCAGAGTGGCTAGGTATCTAGGTGGGTTAAAGTGGAACATCCAAGGAGAGATTAGTTTGTGGACCCCCACTACTATTCAAAGATGTCAACATCTAGCTCTCAAGGTTGAAGAGAAGAATGGGAAGAAGAGTGACTCTAATCTAAAGGGTGGGTTGAAGTGGAACATCCAAGAAGAGATTAGTTTGTGGACCCCCCCTACTATTCAAAGATGTCAACATCTAGCTCTCAAGGTTGAATAGAAGAATAGGAAGAAGAGTGACTCTAATCTAAAGGGTAGAGGCAGAGGGAGAGACCAAAGAGGACAGAGAGGAGGTTACCAAGGCAGGGGCAGTGAACAAAGAAGCCAAGGAGAAAACAGATTGACAAAGCACACCAATGAATCCACACCAAGAGGTGGGTATGGCATAAGTAGAGGTAATCTGAGTGGATCCAATAGGGGAAGAGGAGGTAGAAGAAACTCCTATTTTGCAAATATGAAGTGCTACAATTGTGGACAGACTAGTCATCTAGCATATAGGTGTCCTGATAATCCCACTGCATCTAATAGTGACAAGAGGGTAGCCTATGTTCAAGAAGACACTTCTAGTGTCAAGGCACCTGATGTTGATCATATAGACTCTGAGATGGGTGATAATCTGATGTTTAGAAGGGTATTAATCAAGTAGCCAGTGAAGGATGAGCCTAAGCAAAGTAGGGCATTGTTTAGGATCAGATGTAAGATCCTTGGAAAAGTCTGCAAGGTGATAGTAGACTCTAGATCTACTGATAATATAATATCAGAGGAGGTAGTTACTAAGCTCAAATTAACCAAGATACCCCATGTGAATCCTTACAAGGTGACTTGGCATAATAAGGGACAAAGTGTGTTATTAAATGAGCAAACATGGGTAGAGTTCTCTATAGCAGGCTACAAGGATAAATTACTTTGTGACATCCTACCAATGGATGCTTGCCACTTATTGTTAGGAAGACCCTGGAAATATGATAGAGAGGTAGTGTATCATGGAAAGGATAATTCCATATCCTTCAAGAAGAATGGAAAGACATTTAAAATATAGTCTTTATTGGAGGATGAAGAGCCACAGTCTACGACTCCTACTGTGTTATTCTACAGTGGAAAGGAGTTTGTAAAAGACATCAAGGAAGAGGCATGTGTAGGGTATGTCATTTTGTTAAAGCCCAAGGAGGAAGAGAAGACAATTAAGGAGATAGTACCCAAGGAGATTCAGACTCTACTTGACAAATACAGTGATATAGTTAGTGATGGGACTCCTACAACTTTGCCTCCTAAGAGACTTATTAGTCATCAAATTGACTTCATACATGATGCCTCATTACCTAATAAAGAAGCTTATAAGCTAACCCCTGATCATAATTTAGAGGTAGCTAGACAAGTCCAAGAACTATTGGACCAAGGCTTGATTAAAAAGATTATCAGCCCATGTGCAGTCCCTATGGTGTTAGCATCAAAGAAAGGTGGAAAATGGAGGCTATGTATTGATTCAAGGGCAATTAATAGAATAACCATAAAATACAGGTTTCCAATACCTAGGATAGAAGATCTTATGGATTGTCTTGGAGGGGAAAAGTACTTTACCAAGTTGGACTTGAAATGTGGTTACCATTAGATAAGGGTTAAGGAGGGAGATGAGTGGAAGACAACATTCAAAACAACTATTGGGTTGTATGAATGGCTTGTGATGCCATTTGGCCTCACCAATGCTCCTAGCACATTCATGAGGCTCATGAATGAAGTGATTAAAGACTTCACAGGTAAGTTTGTGGTGGTCTGTCTTGATGACATATTGATCTATAGCAGAACAAAGGAAGACCACATCAAGCATGTTGAATCAGTGTTGAAGAAGTTTCATGAAGAGATACTGGCCATTAATTTGGAGAAGTGTGAGTTTCTCAAGTAAGAGCTTGTCTACTTGGGATTTGTGGTATCCAAGGGATCCTTGAAGATGGACCAAGACAAGGTGTCAGCTATACTGAATTGGCCACCACCTACATCAGCAACTGAGGTAAGGAGATTACATGGCCTAGCTCAATTTTATAGGAAGTTCATTAGGAGTTTCAGTGGTATATGTGCACCATTATTGGAAACTATTAAGGGTGGAAGTAAGGCTAAGTTTAGATGGAACTTAGAAGCTAGGAAGCCATTTGAGATGTTGAAAAGGCAAGTAGCTACACAACCTATCCTAACATTGCCTAGTTTTGATAAATTATTCACTAGTGAATGTGATGCAAGTGGCATAGCAGTAGGAGGTGTGTTAAGTCAAGAGGGTAGACTAGTGGCCTTCTTTAGTGAGAATTTGAATGAAGCTAAGAAGAAATACTCTTCTTATGACCTAGAATTATATGCTCTAGTGCATTCATTAAGAAAGTGGAGACACTATCTTTTACCTAAGGAATTTGTGGTGTTTACTGATAATCAGGCCCTTAGCTACATAAATACACAAGATAAGTTGAGTAATAAGCATATAAAATGGATGGAATATCTCCAAGCCTTTACATTTACCATCAAGCATAAGAAGGGTCAGTTGAACAAAGTTGTTGATGTACTAAATAGGAGACTTTTGATAGTCCAAGAAGTTTAGTTGAATAGTATAGGGATAGAGACTTTTAAGGACCTCTATCAAGGAGATGAAGATTTTGGTGAGGCATATCAAGTGTGCCATGATTTTTAGAACCACTCCCATAGCAAATTCTTTGATTTCACATTGTAGAATGAACTGTTATTTAGAGGAAATTAGTTATGTGTGCCAAGGGGTTCTATGAGGATGAATCTCATACAAGAAAAGCATAATGGATCGATGAGTGGACACTTTGGTGTAAAAAAGACCTTGGAGTTAGTATAAAGGTTTTATCATTGGCCTAAGTTGACAAAATATGTCACTAAATATGTGGAACAGTGTGTAGTATGCATGAAGGCAAAGGGAGGTAGTAGAAATGTAGGCTTGTATCAACCCTTACCTATCCCAAACAGACCTTGGGAGTGTGTGAGCATGGACTTCATAGTGGGTCTACCAAAGACTAAGCAAGGCTATGATAGTATATATATAGTAGTTGACAGATTTAGCAAGATGGAGCATTTCATTCCATGCAAGACTAATAGTGATGCTATTCACATAGCTTATCTATTCTTTAAAGAAGTTGTAAGGATTCATGGACTACCCTTAAGCATTGTATCTTATAGGGATGTTAAGTTCATGAGCCATTTTTGGTAAACATTATGGAATAGATTGGGTACAAAATTATCTTTTGGATAAGCATACCATCCTTAGAATGATGGTCAAATAGAGGTGGTCAATAGGGTGCTAGGTAACCTATTGAGGTGCCTAACCAAATAATATGGGCAGACATGGGATGTAGTCATACCTCAGGCAGAGTATGCCTATAATGACAGTAGGAACATGATGATAGGGAGAAGCCCATTTGAAATAGTTTATGGGATGCATCCTAGGGGAGTTTGTGAGCTTAGGGATATTGGAGGAAGGGAGTAAAATAGTGGGCATGCTGAGGAATTCATGCACACTATGAAGGAGATCCAAGAGCAGGTCAAGAAAACTATACACGACAGTCAACAAAAGTTGAAGGGCAAAGTGGATGAGAAGAGGAAAGATATCCAATTTTAAGTAGGATACTATGTTATGGCTCATTTGAGAAAGTCAATAATGTAGAAGGGAGTCCCTACTAAGTTTTAGATGAAGAGAATAGGACCATGCAAAGTCCTAGCTAAATATGGGGATAATGCCTACAAGATAGACTTACCTTCTCATTTGAATATCTCTTCTACGTTTAATGTGTAGGACCTAGTTTAGTTTAAAGGTCCATTGACTAAGATAACTCAACATAATCAAGGATTTCAAAGTGATGTAGACCCTAATGTGGTGTCTACCAAACAACTATTGATAGCTGAGGGAGTTTTGGATTCAAGAGTGAAAAAAACAACTAGACACAAGGTGTATATGGAGCACCTTATCAAGTGGAAAGATAGACTTGAATCAGAGGCTTCATGGATTGAATAATCTGACTTCAAGAAGCTGGGAATTCCTAACTCTTTATTGTCTACAGAAGTGACTTGACTTTCCCTTTGTGGGGGAGTATGGTGTAGTAGCACCTAGGTAAGGCTCTTTGGTGACGTAGGGTTTCTAGAGTTCTTTTGGCTTGTAGTGGTTTTAGCCAAACCACTAGTTGAATAATAGGACTAGAGGTGTCCTAAGGTGTGTGTTAGGTCTTTAGGGAAGGTCTTTTCAAGTTTTTTTGGTCTATTAGAAGACAAGTGCCAAATTGAACCCTAATTGCCAATGTTGTGGCAATGGTGTAAATCAAGCACATAGGGCTCAAATTTAGAAAGAAAGTGTTTTAGGATGTAAGAGAGATAGGAATGGTCTACCTAAGTCTATTATGATGTGTTCATGGTCTTAGAATAAAGTTTAGAGTAAATTTCCTAAAATTGTGGAAAGTTGTCAAAATTGTCAATGTTGTCATTGACAACATTGACAACAATTGTGCAAGAAGAGAATTTTTGATGAAATGGTTATTGTAACTATCTAAAACCATTAGATTAGGGATGGGGACAAGTATAATATGCCTTCCTCAACCTGTAAGAAAGGTTGGTGAACATTTTGAATATACAAGATGTTCTATGTGTGCATTTTCAAAGAAATTTTAGTGAGTTTTCTTATTTATAGTAGTTAGATAGATTAGATCTCAGTCTGAATCAGCTGATTAATGTAGGGTAGGTTATTTTGAGATTATATGTGGATTTATTTTGTAAATTTTTAGTGTTTGTATTAGTATAGTTAAATTCTTTGTGTTTTGCCTTGTCACTGGTTTGAACCAAGCAGGTTGGACAAATGGGATCTTAACTCAACTTGCCACTGTAGATTATGTATGGGCTCTTGGCATGGGTGAGGAGACTCCATGTACATTATTTTTATAGAAGGAGGGGCCCAATAAATTGGTTTTTTCTATTTTTTCAATGATGCTCTATGCGAGCCTGTTGTGCATGGTTAGGGACTGAGAAACATTGCAAGTGATGCAAGGAGGGTTGAATGCATTGGTGGCTTCAACCAAAGCTCATGGAGGGATGGAGTAATGTGTGAAAGACCCCCAATTTGATGGAGAAGGTTGGAGGAGTTTTTTTATGTGTTGAAAGAACACTCTTGTGTTCAAACTATCAATAAGCCCTAAAACCCTGATTTTTAGGCATGATTGTAGGAAGGGTTGTACGGACAACTTGAGGATTGGATATCTTGAAAATATTAAAGTAATTTATAAAGGGTGTTTTAATCCTAAACCCTTTTGGAGGCTTGTGTGGCAAAATTTCAATTTATCTTCAAAAAAGGCTAGAAAAAGGCCTAATTGGCTTGTAGCCCTATTTGGGTTGAGAAAGGTGCACTTTGAAGAACTCAATTGATATATGTTTGTGAATGGTGTATGCAAGGGTTAAAATGGAACCAGTGGAGGTCTTGATGACCTATCCTTCCATGGAGCTAAGTCCTAAGAGGAATTGAGACAATTCTTGGATATTGAGACTAGGAAAGACCTAGTTAGTTTGTATTGCAGAATGGATCTTTTTTGGTCAGTACTATTGGTGTACACTAGGTGAAAGGTTAGGATCTTGTGTCAAGATACCTAAGGAGAGTAGGGTTGAGAATAGAACCCTACTAGGTCACTAAATTGGCCTAAGAAGACCCTAGAGGAGAATAGGGTAGAGAGAAAGCCTAGGTGTGTTATATCACACACCTAGATTCAATGGGTATTGTTACAATTGTAAAAAATTTGGACATAGAGCACAAGATTGCAGATCTAATGCTAAAAAACAATGGACATCAAAGACATAAGAAAAAGTACCAAGGAAAGTTAATACTTATAATTAGGATTACAACACATGGCATAGTTTTCATTACTCTTGTGAGTATGAGCATGTTCCAGAAAACTGCATAAAGACACATTTCAGAGGAAAATCTAAGAGTTGGATGAATGGAAGCCTAGTTTTCTATAATTCTCTGAAAATCGGTCACACTAGGAAGGATTGCAAGACAAGGGTACCTTCTCCTACTATTGAATAAATTAGAGAACAAATGAACTAGACATGGATAATAAAAACATAACCGAGCAATAGTGAAGCTACTGAAGCCAAGGTCACCCAATCCACTAGATCAGGTGATCACACCATCACTAATTAAGCAAAGAAAGGTATGTAAGGAACTATGCTTATATCTCATATATTTTATCAGTTCCTAACATATAAAGTGCAAAAGTCCATATCTGCATATGTTAAGATGCATCATGACATATTTTTGAGACATGTACCTAGCAAAGTCAATATGCACTATAGGTGCCGAGCAACAGTATTATTGTACATTGAGACCAAGATCTCTATTATGGGTGCTGAGCTAGTATGGGTTGTGACCAAGAGATAGATGAGTTTTGTGATTCGATCAAGGATAGTTGTTTGGCACTCACTCAACAAATAGAACATTTAATGCAAACCTAACTTTTGACCTTTGGAGCCTATAAAGGAATGAGCCATTCATTACTTATTTTCACCTTGCGAATGAGAATTTCATAGAGTGTTGGAGCATTTGTGAACTTGATTTCTGCAAAGATCTTTCAAAGACTTCTATAGCATGTCATTGACTATCCTAAGTAAAAATTATGAATTTCAACATTTGCCGAGGTATTTTGTTCATCGTCTTTGAAACCCTATTTCTTTCAAAATCATGGCTGCTAGTTCTTCCATAGTAGCAAAGGGTATGGAGAAGGAGTTGCTAAAAGTTCAACTAGTAAGGAGAGACACCTATGTGCCTCCTAATTTTTGAGTAGTTCCTAAGAGCACCATCCATGGTGATCTGACTGGAGCCCTATCATTGATTTCTCCTAAGGTACTCATGATTCATGATATTAGGTCATGTTATATGTGAAAGATAAGTGAAGTTGGCAAGCATGAGCTAAGATAATCTTATAGAAAACTATGCAAATATGGAGCCCTAAAATTTGAACACAAACATTTAACTAAGAGAGGGTTAAATCATGCCCTATACTTTCTGAGGGATTTCAGAATGGAATGGATCAAGATTTTTCTGATTCGTGTACATGACATGAACATATGGCTGGAAAATGGACCAATTAAGATTACAAAGAAAATCATCCATCACGTAACTGGTTATCCAATTCTCAATGGGAAAAGAACTATGAGATATTAGAGTAAGGAAAACATAGAAGAATTCACTGGAGCTATATGGAATAAAAGAGGAACAATGATCTCTACTATTATAGATTTGGAGCTTGATTTTTTAGTTAGGGTTATTGCTCATAATTTTTATCAATCAAGTCAAATGGACAATGTCCCATGCATTGCAGTCGACCAAGCTTGGAAGATTGTGAAGAAGGATCATACTTATGACCTTGCCGAGCTTCAACTGATGCAACTAGACAAGAACCTTGCTTCAATCAAAAAGGCAAAGAACTCAATGTGTAAGTTTGGATCTCTGCTTGTTTGTATATTTTTTTACATACAAAATACATTTCCTACTTTTGGAAACATAGTGTGGAAAATAGACAAACCTATTACACAGCAAATCAATGCATTTATTCAGCAATTAGGTGATAACTTTGACAATGTGATGGGAACATATTTTGTCAAATTTAACAAAAATATGAGATTGAGGAGTAGAATTCCCAGATCACTAATTGAGAAACACTATGGGGATGTTTGTTCCCTAGTAGACATAGATTTCACCTATGTGCAGGCAGTAGTGCCAAGGGTATCATGGCTAAGGCCATTACCTTATGAAGTGAAAATTAATGAGACATCTGCAGAAATAATAGCTCTATTGGAAGAAGAGATTGATGGTGCAACCAAACATTTTGGAAACTATGAAGAAGCTAAATCCAAAATCTCTATGGATTTGAAGGCTGGCACTATGAAGAGGAAAAGGAAAAAGATTGTCAAAAATCTGAAGAAGATGGTTGGAATTGAGAGTGATGAAGAAATAGAGGATGCACCTTTGGGTTTATCAATGGGACATGGAGAAGATATGTCTAGTGGAGAAGAAGAGAGTGAACGTGAAGAGGATATCACTATGAAAGGAAAAGGGAAGCAGCCAGTGGTTTCCAAGGCAACTAAAGTAAGAAAAACTAAACCTAAGGCTGACCCTCATGTTGCTAACCAGCCTAGGACTAGGGCATTAGTTGTTTCATCTCAATTTGGGTAAACAAAAGTATATACAAAGAAGAATGCTAGAGAGATCAGTTCAGGGAAGAGAAAACAAGTTGAAACAAAGGTAGTGTCGAGCAGGCTTGAGAAGAGACCGGGGAGAAAACTAATATTGGAAGAAGAAGATGAGGAGGAGAATACAGATACAGATGAACCTAAAACATCACATAAACTAATGACTAGTATTGATGAGGTATGCAAGAATATTAGGAGTACAGCTGGTTTAGCAGGATTTAAATTTATCAAGTATGAGAAGCAAAGCATAGAAAACAAGCATAAGATTCAAGAAGCACTACTAGATATGATGTTTACATTCAAGATGACACATGTAGAGATAGGAAACCTTCTTCCTACTGAGATTTATGATGTTTTATCACAAAAGTGGTAGTATTCTTTGATGACCAAAAGACATATAAGGGAAGGAACACTAGCTAAGGTCATTCCTAATTTAACCAAGAAACAAATAGCTAAGTTTATTGAGCAATATAAAAGGAATTTTATTCCTAAACAAAGAGCCTATGCAATTCTTAAAAATGATGTTGAAGGTGTAGTACAATAGAGCACCAGAATATGGAAGGAAACTTTTGGGTTAATCACTAAGAAGGCCGATGAGAAAGGTGAAGGAACCTCAGAGCCAAAGGAAATGGAAGACCAAAATGCTATTGATCAAGTAGAGACTGAGATAGAACCACAAGAGGAAACATGAGATGGGAAAATTGTAGATTTGACAATGGATAGTCCTATTGACACTACACTTGGAGAGAACAATAATGTAAATGCTGAGGATCAGAATGAGTGGGCAGACACAGGTATGCAATTGCCCATTCATACAACTAAGGCTGAGTTAGAGAAAGAAGGATAAAAGGAGGTAATCAATACTAATCCACCTATTTTAGAGGTTGTACAAATAGTTTTAGAGAGTGGAGATAAGATGGAAGAAATTGCAAACAAGCCTACAGAACAAGAGGCTATACAAGTGTTGGTGGATTTACCACAATCTGTATCATCTACTCCCATTGGACCCAAAATAGGAAGTATACCTGATCAGCAACAAATCTTGACTCAGATGAAGGCATCAATTGAAATTAATACTAACAAAGGAGAAGATATCACAGAACCTGAGCTAAGTACCAGCTCACTAGAGCTCAAGAAGAGGAAGCTAAACAAGAAAAATTCACCAAGCTTAAATGTCACATTGGATGAAGTTATTGTGATTCCTAAATGGGATCTTGAGAGTTTGACATATGAGCAGATTCAAACCCTACAATACCTATTGAAGAGGAAGAAGAGACAAGAGGAAATGAAGAGGGAACAAAAGAAGAAGCAAGTTCTACATGACATAAAGCATATTTTCATTAAAGCTTTTGATATGGAAGATGTAAATGAGGAAGCACCAATACTGGAATAGTTAGTTCACATTGTGCAAAAAGTTATGAATGAAAATATTGACGCAAATGACAAACTATTGCAATGGTTCGAGAGAATATTTGATAACAAAGTCTTGGAGAAGATATATGGAGAGATTGCCACCAAACAGGTTGAACTTTATTCTCTTGTTGAGATTCTTGAGGAATTTGTGAATAATGTTTTTTCGTTATACAAAAGATTATGTGATGTAACATTCTTTACTAAGGATAATCAACAGCTTATGGAGAAGTTGCATTTAGATATGAAGTCAACATCAAGTTCATTGAACATGGATGCTAGTTCTAGCTCCATACATTTTGATAGGTTGACTCATGGACAGAGGAGATTAGTCAAGCTTATGGCTGAAGATGGCCAAATTAGGGCTAAATTAATAACAATTTAGGCTAATTTGATACCTCATCTAGAGGTTATTCAGAAGGAACTAACAGCTGCACCAGAATTGGTCAAGAGAGATTCTCATCTCTGTACTACAAATAGTTTGGTAAGTCTAGGTACCAAGCTAGAAGTTAAGTCGGAGGTTATGAAGTTTTTAAAGGATAGTTGAGATACATCATTTGTATTGATATTACAACTTCATCAACCATTTTTGGAAAAATACAAATTAACCCCCACAGCTATCAGTGACAAAAACAAGGGGGAAACAAGATAGGAAACAGACAAAGGAAAGGAAACAGAAAAATATGTGCAGAAAAAGGTATAAATATCTTTGCTGAAGGCATGTATATTGTATATGAAGTATGAAGTATAATATAAGGGGGAGTACATTGTGTACTTAGGAAATTTGTTTGAATGTAAATCATAAGTGTTTTTCCCCCTAATATCAAAGGGGGAGATTGTTGATCTCTAAGTTTTGTTGATCATTAGTGTCCCACACTTAGTCATTTATCTAGGTAGTTTTAGTCGCTCATCAATGTGGCTAAGCTATTCGATATAGGTTGAGATATCCATCACAGTCATTGCCAGGTATATAATAGTTGTCGAGTCACATGGTTTCCAAGTTCAGTCCATGCTGAGCGCTAGAGAATTTTTGTGCCAAGCAAGATAGTTTTGTTATGTATGTCAGTAATGACACAAATTTTGAGGTAAACTATTTTTGGCTGAATTATCTAAGCATTTAATATTTTCAAAAGGATAATTACACATTTAATTATTTGATCCCACTACGTGGCATGGAGCCAATTAGAAAATTGGGTTGTCCTAAGCGGCATAATAATTCGATCCTGATCGTTGATCTAGATCTAATTGCCAGATCCGTAAAGTATATTAAGATTGATTCTTACCCTAATTGTAGAGTATTGTGAGAGAAGGTGTATGCATACATGAGAGATGTGTGAAGGGTTTTTTAATAGAGGAAGCATAGATCTAGCAGAGTGAAAGTGCAGTGAGCAGCAGAGTAAAGATATATTAGATTATTAGATCACAGAAGGTATTGAAAAGAGGAGATCCGTTATCAGCGTCATAGTGCATATCAAAGGATCAGATCTTGAGACATTCTAACAAGTGTAATAGGTGAAATCTCTTAACAGAGTGGTTCTAACAGACCTTTCTAAATATCTTAGCTGAGTGCTTACTTTGTTGTAAGTTTAAATCCTTTTACAAGGTAGATTGTAATGATCTGTAGCTCTTAACCGGGTAGAACTTTAACAAGGTAGATTATATATTGTGATCAAATTTTGTAGCCCTAACAAGCACACTTTATTGCTGCAGTAGTGAAGATTTTGTGGGTGTCATCCCCATGCCAGTTTTACCTTATTGGGTTTCTCGGTTACCAAATTTTGTGTCTTGAGTTATTTATTTACTATCATGAATGCTACTAGATGATAGATCAATTACTTTTATGCTTTATTGTGGATAAGTTTGTTTTAAGAGATAAAATGTTGAAGATCTGATTCACCCCCCCTCTCAGTATCTTTCTTTCCCATATTGTATTTCCAACAGTCTATATAAGAGACAAGCTTATTTAATGTGAATAAGGGGAGTGACAAGAGAATAGATGTTGAATAGATTCTGAAGGAGAAGAAAGTCTTCATTCAGACCCGATCAATCAAGATGAGGAAAGAGATAACTTCTGCAAACACCGACGAACAGTGATACAGCATCATAGAGCAGAACAGTGTGGAGAAAAGGTATTGAATTGATAACATTGATCATAAAGTTAATGCACTTACAATAGATCTGAAAATATGAAATTCAAGTTGTATGTGTGAATAGATCAATTTACTATTTCAATATAACCATTGAAGCATCAAGTCTCTTAACCAAACAGGTTTTAAAAGTCTTTTCTAATTGAGATACATCCCAAGGAGTATCAAAAATTTTGATCATACAAAGTAGCATTGGATATGCCCGATACCTATTGACAGGCCAAGTGAGAGTTTGATCAAGGATGGTAGCATTAGATGCCAGATACTAAGTAACAAAATATTCATTTAAATCCTCTAACAAGGTCACACCTAATAGTGTGTTTATAACCTTTAACAGGGTTGGCTCTTCACTGAGCTCACTTTAGAAGAGTGAAAATTTGGGGTATTGGTCCCAGTGGTTTTCCCTTAACAGGGTTTCCACGTTAAAAATCCATGTGTCAATGTGTTTATGAGTCATTAATTTATTGTTTTTCATTTCACATAAATAATCTGGATTTATCGGTATACACTAGTTATTTACTGTATTTTGGTAAATAGAAAGACTGCTTATCAGTAGACATACAGTAGAAGGTTTTGTAAAGCATTTTGACAAGTAGTAATTTGATATAAGTATTTGGAGGCATTCATCTTATAGGACTAAAGATAACTAGAGGTATAATTTTTTGATACTAAGCTTTAAGGGTTAAATATTGAAATATTTTGAGGTCACTGATTCACCCCCCCCCCCCCTCTCAGTTATTACTAACAGAGAAGAGTAATCTAATTTCTNTCCCCCCCCCCCCCCCTCTCAGTTATTACTAACAGAGAAGAGTAATCTAATTTCTATTGGAGAACAATCTAAAGGTAATCTATTTTATCTTGATACTTCTATGAAGCGTTGCCTATTTGGTAAAGTTGAAGATGTTTGGTTATGGCACAAAAGGATTTGTCATGTTAATTTTGACAACTTAGTCAAAGTGAGTAAGAAGAGTAGAGTAAGAGGACTACCGAGACTTGAAAAACCAAAGAATGCTATGTGCAAAGAATTTCAGATGGGTAAGATGACTAAATCTAGTTTTGCAAGCAAGACTTATGTTACACAAGGAATTTTGGATTTAGTTCATATTGATTTATGTGGACCAATGAGAACTCAAAGTTATTATGGAGATAGATATTTAATTTTATTTGTGGATGATTATTCTAGAATGATGTCTGTAATGTTTTTAAAAGAAAAATATGATGCATTTAAAATGTTTAAGTTGTATAAGGCCTGAGTTGAAAAAGAAACTAGAAGATAGTTGAAATGTTTGAGATCCAACAAAGGAGGTGAGTTCACTCCTGATGAGTTTACATTTTTTTGTATTGATAATGTAATCAAGAGACAGTTTTTAGCATTGAGGACACCACATCAAAATTGGATTGCTAAGATAAGAAATAGATCTATTATTGATTGTGCTAGGACAATGATGATTGAAAAAGGAGTTTCATAGAACTTCTAGAGGGAAGTTGTGAGTACTACCATTCTAGAAGACAAGTTGAAATGTTTGAGATCCAACAAAGGAGGTGAGTTTACTTCTGATGAGTTTACATTTTTTGTAATGGGAATGGAATCAAGAGACAATTGTCACCACTGAGGACACCACATCAGATTTGGATTGCTAAGAGAAGAAACATGTCTATTGTTGATTGTGCTAGGACACTGATGATTGAAAAAGGAGTTTCAGAGAACTTTTGGAGGGAAGTTGTGAGTACTTCTATTTATACATTTAACTGAGTACAAATAAAGAAAGGTACCAACAAGACACCTTATGAAATCTGGTATGATCACAAACCTAATGTTAGTTACTTTGAAATTTTTGGGAGAAAATTTTATATTTTAAAAGATTCTAGAGAATGAAAGTTTGATTCAAAAGGACAAGAAGGGATATTCTTAGGATATTTGACAAGGAGCAAAGCTTACAAATGTTTGAACAAGGTTCCTAACAAAATGGTGGAAAGTGAAAATGTAAGAATTGATGAATTTGCAAAAAGGAATGATGAAGATAGTAAGAAGGAACCTGATGATATGAGAATTTTGTATATGTACAACATGATGCCCTTGATACTTTACTGAGAACACCTACCGAGGAGGAAGATGAACAAGGAATTCCAAAACCAAATGTTGATATTGAATAACTGAGAGCTATTGAGCCTATTTTGAAAAAGTATGTGAGAAGACACCATTCCCCAAGAAATATTATTGTAAATAAGGATGATGACTAGAAGCAAGGTAAGAGACAATACATGTTTGATATCTACATTTGAACCAAAAAAATTTAAGGACGCACTAGATAATTAAGATTGGATGAAAGCAATGAAAGAAGAGTATGATCAAATTGAGAAGAACAAGACATGAACATTAGTACCCAGGCCCAAAAAAAAATGTTATTGGTACTAAATGGATTTTTTGTAACAAATTGAATGAGCATGGAGAAGTTATCAGAAATAAAGCTAGATTGGTTTGCAAAGGTTATGCACAAGAAGAAAGAATTGGCTATGGAGAGAATTTTGTACCTGTTGCTAGACTTGAAGGAGTTAGAATAATTCTAGCATGTGTTTCTTACAAAGGATTCAAAGTATATCAGATGGATGTAAGTCTGCATTTCTTAATGGGACACTTGATGAAGAAGTATACATTGAGAAGCCTATGGGATTTACTGAGCACACAAATAAGAACAAGGTATGTAAGCTACATAAATATTTATATGGATTGAAACAAGCACCCTAAGCATGGTATGAGAGATTTCACTCTTATCTAATCAAAATAGGATTTAAAAGAACGAGTGATTGTTGGAGATTTACTTCTGGCAGCTAGTTGTTTGTATGTTTGTCATTGATGAAAACATATAATATACAGTAGTGTTGTGTATGTACTTATTAGAATGATGATATTAACCCTTGTGTGGTTATATTCATGTTGTAGACATGTTTTTGATGCTATGTTCATACACGTAGAGTCATATTTGATGTTTCAATTGTGTTGTGTAATTCTGCTAATGGCAGTTACAGTTTCTAGAGTTTATCTGTACAAAGCCGACGTATTTGCATTGGTTCTTGAGTTGCACTTATATTTGGGATATGTGTGTTTGTATTCATGATTAATTATGAGTTGAAGATAGTTATCTAAAGGTGCCAAACATGTTTCAACAATATTGCAATGTTAGAGTTAATTTGGTGAAGCCAACTTTGTGAAGTGTCATGTCTATTCAGTCTATATTGCAAGGTTGTAATTATGCTTACATAGTTAGTTTAGCCCACAAGGATGTGATGAAGAGTTTCCTAGCAGGTCCCATGATCTCATACTTTGAGGAAGATACTTATAATAGTTCATTTGTAAACGCTAAGTGTGAATGATAAGAAAAGAGATAGAAAAAAGTACAGAGCTGAATATTAGTTGTATTTCATTCATCAAGGGTCTATGTGAAGAAGCAGTGGAAGATTAAAATACATTGGAAATGATCAAGACAACCGGTCTACTCTATAGTTCATCATCAGATATAGTGTATATCTTTTCTACGGAAGGTTGTAGCCTTCACCATTGAAGTAGTGAGCTTTTGGACGGTGAGTCCTCACCCTTAACTGGGTTATTTGTAAAAGACTCCTAATAGGGTCAAACCCTTAACCAGGTCACTATACTTATTTCATTGTAAAGAACAACTCCTAATAGGGTTGCAAGATCTTCTAACAAGGATTATTATAAACAAGTATAGTTCATTGTGGGTGCTAATTCCCACTGGGGTTTTTACCATTTGGTATCCCCATAACCAAATTGTGGTGTTGTCTATTGTGTTATGTGAATGTGCATTTACTTTATTGTATTCTAGAGTTAATAAGATAAAAGAATTAAATTAATTGATAAATGATTCACCCCCACCTCTCAGTTATCCTTTGGTACTATTTTAACAATTGGTATCAAAGCCAAGTACCTTGAAGAGAAATCCTAACAACTTAAGGTAGATCAGATGGCATACTTCAGAAAAGAGAGTCCTAAGTTTGATGTAGAGAATTATCTAGATTGGAAGAATAAAATGATAACACATCTACAGTGTGTTGGTTTTGACATCTTTGAGATAGCCACATAAGAAGTTGTTATTCCCTCTCTAAAAGACCTTGCAAGAGATGATGCTACTAGTAAACAAAAGGATACATTCATAGCTAATGCAGTTGCCAAAGAAGCCCTTATAAGTGCACTATCTGACAGTGAATTCTCTGAGATCAATAAAGTAGACAAGGCATATACAATATGGAAGTATTTAGAAGACATGTTTGAAGGAGATATCCAAGAAAAGAATGCGCGCAAGAAGACATGGAAAAACAAATACAACAATCTTGAGATGTTACCTGAAGAGAACATCAGAGCCTACAATCAAAGGATAAATAAAGTAGAGTTTGGAATCAGAAACAATGGTGGAGAAATCTCAGAAGAAGACATAATGGACAAACTGATGACTACATTGACAGTAGACTATGAGAGAAAGATCAATATTCTAGGTGAAACCATGCAATTTTCAAAAGACTTCAAGAGAGAATTTGATCAGTAAAATCTCTACATTTGAGATATCAAGATTGAAGACTGAACCCAAAAGTGAAACAACCTTCAAATCATCAATACATGGTAAGAAAACTTTACACACTTCTAATGAGAAAGAATAAATTGATAAAGAACTAGAAGAAATTATTTCCATGATTGCTAAAAGAGAAAAGAAAGGCAAAGGTAAGTATGAAGGAAAACTTCCATTCAAATTTTTTTCATGCAACAAGATTGGTCACTTTGCATCCAAGTGTCCCACAAGAGTCAAGAAGTTTAGATCTGATTACAAACCTAAATACAGAAAGGAATGCTACTATGTTGAAGAAGGTGTAACAGATGAAGATTTAGGAGAGGATGAAATTGGATTCGTTGCCCTTAAAGAAATGGAAAAATTTCTTGAGGAAATGGACATTGAAGATAAAAAGGAAGCACAAGAGTTAGCCCTAATTTCCAAAGTAGACATCAGAACTAACTGGATCATTGACTACGGATGCTCTCACCACATGAAAGGTGATAAAGATAGATTTGTTCATCTGGACAAGTACAAAGGTGGTATGGTTAGATTTGGAGATAACACTCCTAAACCTATCATAGGCAGAGGATCTATCACCCTGGATGGAAAGAACAAGACAAATGATGTTCTGTATGTTGATGGATTACATCACAACTTACTAAGCATTGGATAGCTACTTGAAAAAGGTTATCATTTGGAATTCAAAGACAACAAATGCATTATTAACAAAAAAGAGGGTGACATGATTGCATCTAGTTCAAAAACAAACGGTAATGTTTTTTCAGCTCAATTTAGATGTAAGTTGTTTTGTTGCAAAAGTGGATGACTGTTGGTTATGGCACAAGAGACTCTGTCATATCAATTTTGACAATATAGTAAAGATAAGCAATGTCAAGGAAGTTAGAGACCTTCCAAGTATTGCAATACCAGTTGACATAATGTGCAGGGAATGTGTTATGGGAAAGCATGCAAGGAGCTCTTTCAGAAGCAAGCAAAACTCAACTGAGAACAAATTAGACCTAGTGCATACAGATTTATGTGGTCCTACTCAAACTAGATCATACTACAGAGAAAGGTATTTCATTTTGTTTGTTGATGATTTTTCAAGGATGATGTGGGTTGCATTCTTAAAAGAGAAGTCTGAAGCCTTTGAGAAATTCAAAATATTCAAAGCTAAAGTTGAAAATGAATCTAGATTAAAACTAAAGTGTCCAAGATCAAATAGAGGAGGAGAATTCACCTCTGACCAGTTTTATGACTACTGTGTAGAACATGGAATCAAAAGATAGTTGAGTGCACCCATAACCCCTCAGTAGAATGGGATTGTAGAAAGAAGGAACAGGATCATACTTGATACAACGTGCACTATGATGATTGAAGGATATGTTGCGCACACCTATTGAAGAGATGTAGTCAATACAATAGTCTATACTATCAATAGAACACAACTAAGACTAGGCGCAGATAAGACACCTTACAAACTTTGGTTTGGTAATGTACCTATAGTAAAATACTTCAAAATCTTTGGCAGCAGGTGCTACATCAAGAGAGATGATGGTGTTGGTAAGTTTGATGCTAGAAGCGATGAAGGTATTTTCCTTGGTTACTCTACTAAAAGAAAAGCATACAAATGTTTTAATTTGAGATTAAAGAAGATAATTGAAAGTACTCATGTAAAGATTGATGAGAAGTTCATGGTTCAAGAAAGGTACTATGAATATGCACCTATGATTGAGGATGAAACCAGGCCTAGCAGTAAAGACACTGTTATTGAAGAAATTCTTGATTGCATTGATGTATCATGTAATGAACCTAAATCAAGCAAAGAAGTATCACAGATTATAGATGAGGATGTCACACCAAAATTTTAAAAATTTACATCTAGATACCATTCAAAAGATGATATCATTGGAGATCAGAGCAACAGTGTTTTGACTAGATCTAAACCAAAAAGATTAGCAGTGGATGAAGATGTATGTTTACTTTCACAGATTGAACCTTTAAGTGTTGAAGATGCTTGCAAGGATTCTGATTGGCAGAAAGCAATGGAAGAAGAATTATATCAAATAATCAAAAATGACACATGGGAATTGGTTCCTAGACCTAGTGACAAAAATGTGATTGGAACAAAGTGGGTATTTAGGAATAAGATGAATGAAGATGGTACAGTGGGAAGAAACAAAGCAAGACTGGTGTGTAAATGATATGCACAGAGGGAAGGAATAGATTACACTACCACATTTGCCCCTGTGAGAAAACTAGAAGCCATTAAGTTATTTTTGGCTTATGCAACATTCAAAGATTTTAAAGTATATCAAATGGATGTCAAATCAGATTTTCTGAATGGTGACTTGAACAAAGAAGTCTACATAGAATAGCCTGAAGTATTTAATCTATCAGATAAACCAGACATGGTATGTAGATTGAAGAAAAGACTCTATGGACTTAAACAGGCCCCAAGAGCTTGGTATGAGAGACTAGATGGTTATCTTACCAATATTGGATTCAAGAAAGGAGAAACAGATTGCAACTTATTTATAAGAGAGACACCTGATGGATTATTACTTGTTGCCATATTTGTTGACAACATTATCTTTGCAGGTAATGACAAGCTTAGTGCAAAATTTGCAAAGGAAATGCAAAATGAATTTGAAATGAGCATGATTGGTCCTATAAAATATTTTTTGGGATTGAATGTAAAGCAGACAGATAAAGGAGTATTTATAAATCAGTCCAAATATGTGAAAAAAATATTGAAGACTTTCAAGATGGAAGATAGTAAGCCAGTATGCACTCCTATGATAACAGGAAGCAAGCTTTATAACGAGGATGATTCCACAGCAATTGACAAGACATTGTACAAGTCTTTGATTGGAAAACTTATATATCTTACTCAATCTAGACTAGACATATCTAATGCAGTTGGAATTGTTTGTAGATTTGCAACTAAACCCAAGTAGAATAACCTAATGGAAATAAAGAGAATATTCAGATATCTAAAGGGAACTATAGACTATGGTTTATGGTATCCTAAATCAGAGAATGTACAACTTCATGTGTATACAGATGCAGATTGGGTAGGTTGTATTGATGATAGGAAGAGTACTTCTAGAGGAGAATTATTTCTTGGAGATAGGTTGGTTTCTTGGGTAAGCAAGAAGAAGAATTGTATCTCTCAGTCAACAGCAAAAGTTGAATATGTTGCAGCAACATTGAATTTTTCAACAATGTTTTGGATCAAGCAGATGGTTAAAGATTTTGGTATTTAGGTTGATTATCCTATTGTTATTCACTGTGATAATACAAGTACTATCAACATGTCCAAAAACCCTATGATGCATGCAAAGACAAAACACATTGAGATCAAATACCATTTTCTTAGAGAAAAATTTGCAGATAATGAAGTAAAATTGGACTATGTAAGCACTAAAGAACAGTTGGAAAATATTTTCACAAAGCCTTTATCAAAAGATACTTTTGAGTATCTTTGAGTATCTCAGGGATAAGTTGGGAGTAATTCCCTTTCCTGAGTCTGATTAGATAAAGCAACAAGTACATCAATCCATGGTGAATAATGAATGGTTGACTACTCTATTTCTGGAGTAGTACCTGTGCCTAAATGTTTATGGTGCCCTTTGCCATTGATGTTAAAGGGGGAGTATGTAGTAAGGGGAGAATATAATATGGGGGAGTATATAATCATGTAACTTAAAAACACAGATAGAACAGTTGCATCAATGTAGAGGAATATTTGATGAGGATATTGAGAATATTGTAAAAAGAAAGAGGAAACCATGTACTGAATTTTTTTTTAAATATCATATGTTGCCATCAATGTCAAAGGGGGAGATTGTTGGAGATTTACTTTTGGTAGCTAGTTGTTTGTATTTTTGTCATTGATGACAACATATAATATACATAAATTTTCTATATGTACTTATCAGAATGATGATATTAACCCTTGCACGATTATATTCATGTTGTAGACATGTTTTTGATGCTATGTTCATACACACAAAATCAGATTTGATGTTTTAGTTGTGTTGTGTAATTCTGCTAATGGCAATTACAGTTTCTAGAGTTTATCTGTATAGAGCCGACGTATTTGCATTGGTTCTTGATTTGTACTTATCTTCAGGATATGCATGTTTGTATTCATGATTAATTGTGAGGTGAAGATAGTTATCTAAAGGCGCCAAACGTGTTTCAACAATATTGCAATGTTAGAGTTAATTTGGTGAAGCCAACTTTGTGAAGCGTCATGTCTATTCAGTTTATATTACATGGTTAGTTTAGCTGAAAAGGATGTTATGAAGAGTTTCCTAATAGGTCCCATGATCTCATACTTTGAGGAAGATACTTATAGTAGTTCATTTGTAAACGCTAAGTGTGAATGATAAGAAAAGAGACAAAAAAAGTAAAGATTAGAATATCAGTCGTGTTTCATTCATTAAGGATCTATGTGAAGAAGCAGTGGAAGATTACAATAAATTGGAACTAATCAAGACAACAGGTCTACTCTATAGTTCATCATCAGATATAGTGTATATCTATTCTAAAAAAGGTTGTAGCCTTCACCATTGAAGCAGTGAGCTTTTGGATAGTGAGTCCTCATCCTTAATAGGGTTATTTGTAAAAGACTCCTAATAGGGTCAGACCCTTAACCAGGTCACTGTACTTATTGCATTGTAAATAAAAAATCCTAACAGGGTTGCAAGATCTTCTAACAGGGATTTTTATAAACAAGTATAGTTCATTGTGGGTGCTAATTCCCACTGGGGTTTTTACCATTTGGTTTCCCCGTAACCAAATTGTGGTGTTGTCTATTGTGTTATCTGAATGTGCATTTACTTTATTATATTCTAGAGTTAATACGAGAAAAGAATTAAATTAACTGATAACTGATTCACCCATCCCACTCTCAGTTATCCTTTGGGACTACTTTAACAGTGATAACAGTAATGTTTACTTGAAATGTGACAGTTAGAATAAAGTTTTGATTGCTGAAATTTTTGTTGATGATATTATTTTTGGTGGCAATGAAACTTTATGTAAAGGATTTTTTGATGAAATGAGAAAAGAGTTTGAGATTTCAATGATTGGAGAGATTATGTTCTTTCTAGGTCTACAGATACAACAATTTACTAGAGGAATCTATATTACACAGGCCAAGTATATCAAAAATATTCTTAAAAATTTTGGTATGGAAGATTCCAAACCTATTGGAACACCAATGGCTACTGGATGTAAATTATCTAAAGAGGATGAAACACAAGAGGTGGATAACACTCTTTACTGATCCATGACTGGTAAATTGCAGTATGTTGTTCACAACATACCTGATATATCATACACTTTTGGAATTGTTGCAAGATTTTCTTCTAATCTAAAGGAAACACACATGTCTGCAGTAAAAAGAATTTTGAGATACCTGAAAGGAATATAAGTGTTTGGTTTATTATATAGAAAAGGAGTTACTTTTGATTTGCAAGTATACACTGATGCATATTGGGCTGGAAATGTTGATGACAGAAAACGTACTAGTGGAGGTGCATTCTTTCTAGGTGAAAGATTGGTTACATGGCTGAGCAAGAAACAAAGTTGTATTTCACAGTCTACTACCAAGGCTGAATATGTTTTTGTTGCTATGAATTGTGCAAACATAGTATGGATTAAGAAGTTACCTAAAGGTATGCAAGAAGAGATCACAGATTCAGTTACTATTTTTTGTGATAATACAAGTGCTATTAACATATCAAAGAACTCGGTTATGCATTTAAAGACCAAGCACATTTCTATCAAGTATCATTACTAGAGAGAGCAAGTTCAAGAGAAGAATGTGAAATTGGAATGTGAATTCAAAGGAACAATTGGCTTATATCTTTACAAAGCCACTACCTAAAGATGCTTTTGAGTATCTAAGAGGTAAATCAGGGGTTCTTACCCTATCCAATGTTCATTAAAGAGCATGAGGCATGCTCCATCAATTCTATATTTCATTAAAATATCTATTTCTAAATTGATGTTAGTATGACACACTTTATGTGATTCCTGAAGTTGTGAAAATTATTTTGTATGCAATGATTTATGAGTAAATGTCAGGTATAATCCACTACTGGAACAAGTTTCAAGAGTATGACTTTTTGGAATTGTTGTTAAAGAGGGAGAGAATGAATTGATAACATTTTTCCTAACAAGAAGGAGAAGAATGAATTTCTAATATTTACTCATGAAGGAGATTCAGAATGTATGGTACAGAAATAGAAGATTTATCCAAGAGGGAGATTTAGATTAGAAATATCAAAGTGGAAATAGATATATTAACTCAGAGGGAGTACAATTATGTATTTGAGAGCTGCCATCATCAATTTCTATAATAGTATTATAGTGGTTGTCATCAATGCCAAAGAGGGAGATTGTTGATTAAATGATAAATATCTGATGGAGATGATGAAGACCGAGTGATACCAAGTATCATGATTGTAGAAATGGTTAGATCAGTTATTATTTTGTCATTGATGTCAAGAAATTGATTAATTGATTTTTATTATGTTACCATATCTTAAGAGGAGAAGTTAAATGAGTGACAAATACATATCATACAATGATGAAGTAATGATGATATAGTTATTTTTTACTATATATTTGATGTTATCAAGTCGGTACATTTGGTTGATCAAGTTGGGAACTACAATGAATTAAATTTATGACTGAAAGAGTTACTTTACTGAGCTAGACTAAGCCAGTCAGTAGAATTTTATGTGAGTCAGTTATAGTTACCGAGCACCAAGCACTGAGCACTGAAGATGAGTTAGACATCGAGTACTAAAAGAAGTCAGTTACCAAGCTGCAAACAAATTTTTACCATGTACAGATACTGATATTAAATGATGATGAAATCAAATGAAATGTGAAGTGATGATGAGCTGGATGAAGAAATGAATTAAATGAAGTTTTTTACAAGATCTATGAATGGGAAAATTCCATGGGAATATGTAAGGTAAATTTCAAGCAGTTAAACAGAAATATGAAATTTCCATGAAAAGTTACGAGTTCCTAGGTAAAAGTGAAATGGTTTATCGAGTTGAGATTTATGAAGAAGATGATCGAACGACTGAGCGCAAAAGAAGGGAAATTGAATTAAGGAGCTTAAGAGGAAAAATTATGGCTATATAAGGAATGAGGAATACACAAAGAACAAGGCTGCCAGTGAATTAAATAGAGAAGAAGGAGGATTTGAAGAACAACATTTACCAAGAATAATAGAGAAAGAGAGATTGACAAATCTACAATATGAGAAAGAGATAAATGGAGTATGAGATGCTAGTATTAAATTGAGCATAAAGGATCTGATACAAGTAAAGGTAGTTTTTATATTCATAGATCAAAGTTTATTATTGCTTATTAATATTTGTAATAGAGAAATCTCTTAATCGAGTGGATTAACCATCCTATTTGTAAAACCTAGACTTAGGTGATAATCCAAAAGAGTGTTTAAAGACCTCTAGCAAGGTGACTCCTAGCAGGGTGAAGATCTTAACAGATCTAAGGTAAATCCCTTAATAGGGTCACATTTAGAAAACGTGTTTGTAATTTTTAACATGATAATTTCTTAACCGAGCGTACTTCAGAGGGGTACATTTTTATTGTGGGTTACAATTACCATAGAGGTTTTTCCCAAATTAGGTTTCCTCATTAAATCATGTATCAACTGAGTTATCTCTAATGTTAACATGGTTAATATGATGTTGATGAGTTTGGATGATTGATTTACCTATATGAGATGTATTGCTTCTTATATTATTGAGTTAATTGGTGAATTGGTTATTTACTGTATTCAGTATTACCAAGTGAATTATTGAGTTCAGTTTCAAGTGGTTAATTTTTTATTTGTTTGATTCACCCCCCTCTCACTGGGACCAACAGGTAAATCAGTTGTGTCCAACACTTCAAACTTTAACAAAATTTTAACCTTAAACTTCATATCTAATTAATGAAAAGTAAAGCATCAATCCACAACACATCAAGAACACATAAAACCAATATTTTTGAGTGGAAAACATGGTCAAGGGAAAAACCACAGTGGGGATAAACTCACAAGATGATGTACTCTGTTAAAAGCACTATTGGTCCAGGGGTACCTATGCAATCACCTAGGGTCACAATGAAGCATACTAAAGAAAAAGGACATACAAAATCCCTGAATTTGAATTTGGATATCTTGAAGCCAATAGTCGCAATATGTAATGCTCAATTTGATAAAGATGTAATAAGTCCTAGAAGTCTTCGTAAAGGACTTAGGACCAAATTTGATGTAAGAGTGGCCAATAGTGCCAACAAGGGATATAATTTTATTAGTGGGGTAAATTATGTCTTAAAAGAAATAATAAATTGATTGGGATATAATTTAATATGTTTTCAATAAAAATATGCAATAAAATGTAAGTTAGAAATTCAAATTTTTGAATTCTAACGGCTAGGAGAGATTAGGAGGGGAAGTTGATTTAGAGTGTTTTACTCTTAACTAAGTGATGAAACTGATCCAAATCAGTTGGGGATTTTTTTTCAGATGTTTATAAATCCTCTTATGGCCATTTTACAATCAGAGGCAATCAGGGGATTGACTTTTGTACAAACTATCTCTGAAAATGCAATAAATCTCAAAAAAATTTATCTTCTTTGTATGATGTTGCTTAAATAAGAGTTTAATTGTGTTTCAAGATGCATTAGATAGGGTTCTATAAGAATTTTAAACACCATTGAATTCTCATAAAGTCTATTTGTTTTAGTTTCAATCCATTGATATTGATTGTCTTCATTAGGTGTCTGTTTTTCCTTGACAACTTGACAAAACTTCAAATGTGAAAGCATCATTAGATGAATTTTATTACTTTTTATTATATAATTATGCATAAATGACATGTAACATATTTTCCTAATATTATATTTTGCAGAAGAGTTGATTTGATAGGGTGATCACCAAATTGGTATGTTGAAACTTGAAGGAATTGCTTGGAATAGAGTAGTAGTGAGAAATTGGCCTTAAGAAGGACCCCATATGGTGTTGTGGGTTGTCTTAAAATGGGGTATGAATGATTAATCCACCATCCTTTAAGCCCAAAAGTGAGTGGAAGTCATACATTTAGGAAGCCTTAGATTTAGGGGTTGTTTGAAGCCATATTTGGGGGTTTCATACTTGCAGGGGTCTGAGGACCAAATTGATTGCATTTTCCTTGTTTTGGAGTCATTTATAGATAATTTTTAAATTCTTGGTATTTGGGAGTAGCTACAACTTATACTTCATTTGTAAATACACACAATTATCCCTCTTGAAAACAAAGTACAGTTAGTTTTTGGGATTGGTTTTCCAAAGTAACCATATGAAAGTTTTGGACATGTTTTGTGCAAGGATATTGGGTATCCAAAAACCTTTTTTTCTAGAAGTTGTTTAAAGAAGTTGTGAGTAAAGTGGATAATTAGGTCACTATTGGGCTACAAGTTGCCTAAGCCTAATAGGTGTATTTGAAGGTGAGAGTGTTGGGTGGGGTTGCTAGCCAAATAAAATTTTAGAACCTTTTGTAATTGATCTAATACAGTATTGGGAACCATTTTTGGCTTGGGGTAAATTATTGTTTGGATCTTGGGACCCTTGAATTCCTTGGTGTCTATAGGTCTCTTGGAGAGTTTGGGGAAACTTGTATTTCCCTTATAAATCTATCCTTTCTTTACAACATTGATAAAATCAATAACCACTCTATCACTCTACATCAATTGGTATTAAAGCCAAGGATTATCCTAGGTGAAGAAGTTGAGAAGTTTCTTTTGAGGTCTTTGGTGGATTGATCCTTTGTAGAAGCCTTGGAGTGTTCATTCCTCTTTTAGTATTCTAGAGTTGATATATACTTTAGAGATGTCATAAGGAGATGAAGATGCGATCCCTTAGAGGGTCACAAATGATGAACTTTCTCATTTGATGAGAGAGAATATGGAAAACAATATAAGGCTAAGAGAAGAATTTGAAAGGTTGACTAACCTTGTGGGAAAACAAGGAAATGGAGAAGACAATGAAGATGAACAATTTGCAGCAGTAAGAAAGGAACTTGTTGATCCTGAGGATGCAAGATTGGAAAGGATCTTGAAGGAAGATAAGATTGGAGACTCAAAGTCTGATAGGATGAAGAATGGTTGGTCTTGTTGGTTACTTTTTATGCTGCAACAAAATACAACAACCTTTTTCTTCTTTTGACAACTTTTTATAGAGAAGCCAACTCCAAATATTACTCCATGCAAGAAAAGGACAAACTAACAAGCACTCTTACAATACTTCTACTCTTTAGGTTCTGCTATACCAAGGGGGGATACCCTATAATACCTTCAGATATTTCTATTTGGTATTTATCCAAGCAGTAATCTCTCAAGAACTCAACATATTTGAGAGATATTAGATAATTGGCTAATTACCCATTTGAACATCAACAATGAAATGGAGCATGATATAGGAACTCACAACAAACTTATACAAATATAGCCTTAATGGATTTTGTGTTTGTTTATATAGAAACCATAGCCAATATACAACCAGATATGCAATAATAAAGAACTTCTTAGTTTTAGATCAGTGCTTTATCCATTGGGCTACTCTCTAACTCAAATATAATATACTGAAATCAATATTCATCAAATATTCTAGACCATAAACACAAATTTCCCAAACCCATACTACTCATAGTTAAATAACAGTGTATCAAATGATTATAACTCAACACTGATGCAAAGATTTTTTCAAGTTGCCACCCAACAATTAGCTGGGAAAATACACACTAATTATGAGTAATAAATATTTTTCTATGAAAGGGATTCCCATGATAATACACAAAAACAAGGGTCTAAGAACTATCCCAATATATTTTAAATGGTAATATAAATCATGAGGATATGAAAAGATAAACTTTGTATTTCAATGGTCAACTATCTGGTATGAAAAGTAAGCAGGCTAGGATTCTAGCTCAACTTGAAAAACCTTACTCACTTACTGCAATGTAATTCCACAACTCCCCAGAAGAGTCACAATTTTATTGGTTACATTTTATGCTACAACAAAACACAACAACCTTTTATTCTTCTGACAACTTTTTATAGAGAAGCCAACTCTAAATATTACTCCATGTAAGAAAAGGACCAACTAACAAGCACTCTTACAATACTTCTACTCTTTAGGATCTGCTATACCAAGGGGGGATACCCTATAATACCTTCAAATATTTCTATATGGTATTTATCCAAGCAATAATCTCACAAAAACTCAACATAACTGGGAGATACTAGATAATTGGCTAATTACCCATTTGAACATCAACCATGAAATGGAGCATGAGATAGGAACTCATAACAAACTTATACAAATATAGAATTAATGGATTTTGTGTTTGTCTATATGGAAACCACAGCCAATATGCAACCAGATATGCAATAATAA
The DNA here is from genome assembly GCA_018584345.1 of Thuja plicata. Lineage (NCBI taxonomy): Eukaryota > Viridiplantae > Streptophyta > Pinopsida > Cupressales > Cupressaceae > Thuja > Thuja plicata. Next base: position 552,173 of record MU226929.1, on the reverse strand, counting down.
AGAACTTCTTAGTTTTAGATCAATGCTTTATCTATTGGGCTACTCTCTAACTCAAATATAATATACTAAAATCAATATTCATCAAATATTATAGGCCATAAACACAAATTTCCCAAACCAATACTACTCATAGTTAAATAATGGTGTATCAAATGATTATAACTCAGTACTGATGCAAATATTTTTTTGAGTCGCCACCCAATAATTAGCTAGGAAAATACACACTAATTCTGAGTAATAAAGATTTTGCTATGAAAGGACTTCCCAGGATAATAGACAACAACAAGGGTCTAAGCACTATCCCGATATATTTTAAATGGTAATATAAATCACAGGGACATGCAAAGATAAACTCTATATTTCAATGGTCAACTATCTGGTATGAAAAGTAAGTAGGCTAGGAGTCTAGCTCAACTTGAAAAACCTTACTCACTTACTGCAATGTAATTCCACAACTCCCCAGCAGAGTCACCATTTTGTTGGTTACTTTTTATGTTGCAACAAAATACAACAACCTTTTCTTCTTCTGACAAATTTTTATAGAGAAGTCAACTTCAAATATTACTCCATGCAAGAAAAGGACCAACTAACAAGCACTCTTACAATACTTCTACTCTTTAGGTTCTTCTATACCAAGTGGGGGATACCCTATAATACCTTCAAATATTTCTATATGGTATTTATCCAAGCAATAATCTCACAAAAACTCAACATAGCCGAGAGATACTAGATAATTGGCTAATTACCCATTTGAACATCAACCATGAAATAAAGCATGAGATAGGAACTCACAAAAAACTTATACAAATATATAATTAATGGATTTTGTACTTGTTTATATGGAAACCATGGTAGTTATGCTACCAGATATGCAATAATAAAGAAATTCTTAGTTTTAGATCAGTGCTTTATCCATTGGGCTACTCAAAGATTCTAATCCATAAACACAAATTTCTCAAACCCATACTACTCATAGAATCCTAGCATATGTCAGATGAATCTATGTATTTATGAAAGCATCATTTAATCTGATCCTTGATCAAAACTCTCAAATAAGTACATAAACATAGAGAAATTATATGCTAATGAATCAGAAAATTCATAACTCACAAGACAATATGACATAGGAGATATTGGAATTTGGAGCTTTGTATTAAGTTTAGAGAATCATATTCCAGTATGCAAGATGTATTCAGAGATAACCTCTTCAATAATCTACAAGAGATCTTTCAACTTTATTTCTATTTATCAAACCTATCTAGTACAAACTTATACTGCATTTCCCTAACTGAAACCTTGCAAAAATGTTTACAATACAAATTTTCCAGCCCCTTCCAATGATCTTGGTAATCCTTTTATAGAATAGGATTGCAACAAGCTATAGATCAATTGGAATGAGGACAAAACAAATGGCTTCAAAGAAAAGACAAAATAGCGAGTGAAGTGATAACCACTTTTGTTACAATATATTCAAAATATTTTGTCTTCTAACCACCTGGGTATTTGTAACATCTTAAAGGTTGTTAGGTAGCCTCCATTTGGAACCTAGTCTCCTTGATCTTTTTGATGTAGGATATTTTACCTTTGTCTGTCTTATTCATGAATTAGGAAGTACTACCACTTGTTGTCTTCTACACACTACCACCTTCACCTTGATCAACTGCATTATATTTGTCCTTCCATGATGTATACACCTCATCACTTGGCCAAGTGAAGGTGATGAATTCATCCTTCTTGTTGTTGTTGATTTCATTCCAATTGACACTGGCTTTCTCAATTTCATCTTTCCAAAATTCAAAGAACAATTTGGATTTATTAATGATTACAACAGTTTGGACAAACATAAGTGTGCTTTCCAAAGTAATAACACTATTGGTCCTTATTTACAATGCCTCATTTATTTGTCTCATCCATAATGGTTCACTTTTTATTTTACCATTCTTTTTGAACAAGTTATGAAACATCTCATAACGATCCTTCAAATATTCTTTCAGTAGAGTTTCTACCTTCCTCAAAATGATGCTCCTCTTGATGTCCAAGTCCATTTTTAATTTGAAGAATTTATAAGTGCTAGTCAATATGATGTCAACATTATTTTCTTATTTGGATGTAGAATAGAATAATTTTAATTCTTCTCTCTTTCCCTTCCATTTATCCATTATTGGATCCCACTTATCCTTATCTTCATTAAATTCATCCAATATGCTGACAATCTTCTTTCCTTGTAAATAAATGGCAGAAGGACTTAGATCCTGAGTACATTGCATGAAAGTGGCATGTATTTTATCAGCATACCTTTGTTGTATCCATGCCTTTTCTTCTTTTAAAATTTCACAATCCTCATCCCACTTTTTCCTTGACTGTTCCAACTTAGTTCTCTTAGCAATTAGTCTCTCCCTTTCTAATTCTAGGTATACCCGTGTAGTGGGACTTGATGGCATGGGAGAAAGGGGATAGGTTATAATTGGACTTGATGATGATGGCTGGTGGGGATCCTGTGTAATCATTCCTTGGGGAAAAAATTGAGCCGTTTGTTTACCTTCAAGGATAACAATCTTTTTATCCTTTTCAATAGATTTTATTACCTCATCATTATAAGCCTTCATTACTATCTCACATTTTTCTCTCAGGGTTTTGATCTTTGCTTCTTGTTTCTCTGCTACTTTCATGCTAAATTTTGCAAACTCTAGAGTAATGCCAAGTGCTTCTACCCTTGAGGTGTCTTCTACTCTTCTTACTATGAGGCTACATGTATGTTCGACATGATCATTTCCACCAGATGCATTATGGCTCTTCTTTTTTATTTTTCACATTACAAGGGTTACATGATCTTCACTGAATTTTACTCCCTTGGATGATTTTTTTTCCTCTGCCTTAGTAGCATGGACAATTTTGGTCTCCCTTCTCACAACATCAAAAATAATGGTATTTACAATGTCCCATTCTGGAAGTATTAATACTCCTTTCTCTTTGACCAAATTTCTTACTTCCTCAAGAGTTAACTTTTCAAATATGGATATCATTTCCTATTTTATTTCATTTTCAATTTCCTCTTTACTCCTTGCAGGTTGTTCCTCGTGCTTTTTTTTGCACTTCTCTTTGAATTCATTTATGTGGATTCTCCATAAGAATTGTAAATATGCCCTAGCTTTGACAAAACTATCATCAGAAAGAAACCTGTCACTAGCCTATTGTGTCAGGGGATCTAATTCCTTCCCAGCATATTCTGCAACTGTTAAATCCAGTGAAGCATTTTTTGGAGCTTCAGGGATTCCTTCTTGTAGCTCTTGGGCTATGACATATATTTGTCCAACATTTCCCATTTGTAATAATTTCTCAGCTACAGTCTGCTCATCTATGTGCATTGGAGATTGAGAAGGAGGGTATATGTTTTCATGTTTCTAGTGTTGTTCTCCTTCTACCATTTTCCTTTTTGGGGATGGTAATGATTGAGTGCTTGAGTCTAGTGGCCTCTTCCCTTTTGGGTCAAGGGTCTTTTCATCTTTTGATAGGACTGTACTATACCCTCTCCTTTGGTATACCACATATTTTCTTGGTGGGACAATCCTAATAGGAACTATCCTACTCAACACTGCTTTGGCCCTCTCTGGCTCTATTTGTTAAATAATACCCCTTTTTTGGTTCAATGTCTATATAATGTCTTAAAACATCTCCATTAAAGAATCCATCATTTTAGCCCATGGCTGAAAACCTTTCAAGGGGTCATACAATTTATCAAAATGTTGCACAAAATCTAGGCTTTTCTTGTATGCCAACCATTTTTCCTTTTTGATCTCTTGTTCTATCAGATCAAATTCATTTCTAATCACATCTTTAGGAAAATTGAACTGATTGTCCAATACTAAATATTTTTTCCTCTCCTTGAACATATCCTTGATAAATGCCTCTGGATCAACACATCTTGATATTGCAGTATTTAAATTGTAAGGAGCCAAATATGTTTGCAGGTTCTTCCATCCTCCTTTTGTGATAATGAATTGATGGGAAGTTGTGATTGTGGGGAAAATAGTTCCCTTCCCTTTTCCTATTAGTGCTTCTTCCTGTAGGCCTCCAATCTACCTTATAATTTCTGTTAATCCCAACTTAGTAGGCACTTTGTAAGGTAGTATGTTTGGAACTCCTCTGAAGCCATACACTATGAACACTGTTGATGCTGGGTAGAGAATAATGTCACCCAAATTATGTACTATATTAATTTCTTGACTATATTATTTTGGCCTCAAAATTTGCAATAATGCCATAGGAATTCTAGGATCATTAGACAACAATAATGCTCTAAGTCTGGCAGCAAAACATCTATCAAATGTGATATAACTAGCTTCTTTATTATCCCAAGATATAACTTCATTCCACAATTGTACAGGCATATCTTCATCATCTCTGAATTTCATCACGTCCATCTCTTTTTCAAAGTAATCTTCCCCCTTAAACAAAAACATGTGCATCAGCAACGAGTACCATGCAAAAGGTTTGGTAACTTTTTTGTTCTTGATTCCTATTAAACCCTCATGAATTAGGTCTGCAATATATGGAGCAAAATAAAAAATTATATTCAAATGGGGATACAATATCTGGACCATCATGAACATATATTGTATGGGCATCTCCTTTTCTTCATCATCCCCACAGATTTGACAAAGAGCCCTATATACTCCTTTGGATTTTGGAGTAAAATAGTCCAGTTTAAAGGGTTCTTTGGTGTTTGGCCCTGCCATAATCAAATCCCCAACTTTGTTAAAAAAATCCTTTAATGGTTCACTTCTAAAATATTTCCTTTTGGATTGATATATCTCTTTAAATTTATTGAAATCAATCTTATCCATAGGGGTATCTTCATCATTCAACCTAAAAAATTCTCTGATCTCTTCTACCGTCACATTGATCAAAATTTGTCCATCCTTATCCTTGACCACTCTCATGGTGTTGTCATACTTATCAGCTATTTGCATAATCATATCTACTTCCATAAAAAATTTAGGCACAACAAATTTTCCTACATCAAACTGCCATACATTTTTGTTTGGGGAAAAAGCATTTCTCTAGCCGAAAACTACTTTGAACAAAGCCATACTACTCATGCCTATACTTGCATCTCTAACCCATTGACCCAAATCATACAAACCCTCACCAATTTTCAAATGTGGGGTTTTGGGAGCTAATTCCTTAATTTTAGTCAAATCATTAGTGGACCTAATCAATTGCTATAATAGGTCTGTTAGGAATAACAGTCCACAAGATAACTGAGAGGGGAGGTGAATCAGTGGTAGTATAGATTATTAAACTTTAAACTTTATAAAACAAATATGCAAATGTAAATGATTACATAGTAAATACCAACACCATAACACAATATTTTTTGTCAAGGAAACCTTGTTAAAGGTAAAACCCCAATGGGAATTAACACCCACAAATAATGTACTAAGAGTATAGTATCCCTGTTAAAATATATTAGCCCTGTTAGGAGCTTGTTACAACATTACAATACACAGTCCCTGTTAGGAGACAGACCCTATTAGGAGTCAAAAAAAATAGTAGGCTCACTATCAAGGCACACTTCCCAAAGAAGGTTAAATCTACCCTCAAGGATTTACAATCTGAATCAAGTGTATAAAGGAAGTACACAATCTAGTGAATTGTTTGATAGCAATTGTCTTTGCTTGGTCAGTTCCAATAAAATATTCTTCTCATAAACTCTGCTCTACATCCAACAGCCAAACAAGCCTCATAGCTTTCACTTCTTCACCTTTTCTTTCTCCATCACATATTTTCAAAAGAAAAGATCACTCATATATACCCTCTTACAATAATTCATTACGTCGGCCAGTTAAGCTTTCCTAATACACAAATAATTAATTAGGTCAGAAGATTAAGGATTTTCAATATATAAATAATTATTTTACCCCTTGCTAAGATACACATAGTACCTATAACAAGTAAACATCAGTTACAATCCATCACATATACTTCCAGATCTGCAATCCATGCTCATAATTAATTTCACATGCTACATCTCTGAATTCGGCCAACAAATAGGTCTTCTTCATAATACACGCCGCAACTGACATAACCAGTAACCAAACAATAATATAAATCAACCCATTATCCCAACATATGTCAGCTATCCACTAGTAATCTCACATCATCTAAAATATCTTCGCCAGAAATATATAATCGAAACATATAGACCTGCTCTGTCCAAAATCATAGTTATAGTCCAAAAAACCAGTCTTCACTAAATCAACTGTAACAACCATCGTATGCAACATAAAGCCAAGTGAATTTAGGAATAAGGTCAACACACATCCTTCTAAAATCCAAATTTGATCATTTTGAATCATCCATACAGTGTTTGTACACTCCTTCCAGTCAAGTAGCCAGTCTGTCTACTTACACAAAAATATATGTTGACATCAATGACAAAACATGAATATCAACAGCATGAGCAATAACCAAAACTAATATCATCCAGCAATCTCCCCCTTTGGCATTTATGGAAACGTATGGCAAAATCCATATGCATCAACCCAAAAGTATTCTCGCTCAATACAATCTTCTCAATATCCTTAACACATATCTCTCCAAAATGGTAGGGATTTTCTCATAGATTCCTTCCCCCTTTGACAACAATGGAAAAGGGTGCCATAAATGTAGGATTTGAGAAATATAAATCCATAGAATGCCAAGAATACATGTATGCAAATAACCTGTTACAAGAGAGAAACAGAAGGAGGAAAAAGAAGAACTCAGAAGTTGCTCAGAAAGTGCGAGTGAAATTATAATCTGAATTAATTAAAAAAGAATTACAAGGTTCAACCTATAAAGGTGAACAAAACCCTAAAGCCTAAAAAAGCTAGGTTGCACATTAATAATTAATAAAAGAATTAATTATTAATGCACCTAAGAGAAAGCTTGAGCACTAAAGAGTAATAACTTAACTAATTAAATCAACATGATTTAATTAATAAGCAAACTAATGATTACTCTAACACCCCCCCTTAAGCTAAGCACAAGGGGTAAGCTAACCTAGCACAGCTATGAAAGCAGGAAAAAGGGTCCCGGCAACAAGGCCTGATTAGGCACCCAATACAAGGAAATCTCTGTAAACCGGAGACAAAGAAGAAAACCCAGTGGGAAAAACCCCTCTCCAAGAAGAGATAGAAAAATGCAAAAATTAAATGGCTCAAGAGACTCTCTCAAGACCATAAGTATAACCAGCCCCCCCATGAGAGAGGGATGAGACACCAAAGTCCCCCTAGAATGAAGAAACTCCTGTCACAATGGTAGATGCCTGATGTAGAATCCAAAATGAGATCCTAAAGCGGAAAATGATATTCCTCCCCTTGGGAAGAAACGAATCCAAAGGACGATGTTGAAGAAACCCTGTGAAGAGTGATAAACCAATCTATCTCAGGATGTGTGCTATGATCGGATGCTGAAGAATCTCTCTATCTGAAATGAAACAAATGATGCCAAATCCAAACTGATATGGAGAATCCTGAAATGCAACCACTGAACGCACAGATAATGGTGGGCGAACATTGATAACCTGACTGTCAAGTTAGAGGAGATGAATGTCCTAAAAATAATCCTCCAAATCTGCAGTATAAGACTCAACAAACAAGAAAGATATGTCTGCAACATAAGAGTCCAAAGTATCTATGTCTGGAAGATGTATGATTCCTTGCTACATAGAATAAGGAGCAACAAGAGATGCTAATAAAGTCTCAGTCGGAAGAGTGGGAATTGTGAGACAAGCCTCTGATCCATCGGAACATGTAAGGGTGTCTAAATGCTCAAGCTCCTCTAAAGTATCATGATCAAAGGGTGTATTCTCTCTCCAAGAAATGGGTATGAGACAATCTGAAGCAAGATCCTCTGGGAATGGAGACAGATTAGGGTCTCCATAGATCTCCCAAAGACGTGTCCAAAGTGGGTGAGGATAATCAATGTCTTTTATAGCCAACACAGTGTCATGATCAATACTAGACACTATAAGTCCTACTATGTGATCTCTAATAATATCCCATGCTAATTTTCCCTCTGAAGTGGCTGGTTTAGGTATGAGATCATACAAATAAGGC
>MU226929.1:532968-544021 GCA_018584345.1 Thuja plicata | reverse complement strand
TTTTCCCATGACTCATAATTACCTCGTTCCAGAATAACAACTGAAGGGTGAGTAGAAAAACCCATGATAACTCTTCTAAATGAAAAACAAACTGAGAAATCTGACCTTATTGCATTTAGATCAAAACTTGGCGCAAGGAGGAGGGAAAAAAAAGCTGCAACTTTGACACTAAAAATAGATACTCAAATTTCCAAATATGCATACAAAACCAGCATCATCATCTCCGGCTCAGAAAGAGCTTTCCGGCGATATTCAAAAGATATGGCCAAAACACTGAAGGCTGCCTTTTTTGAAGTAGTGTCAAAACTGTGTGACAGTTTCGTGGATGTCAATTTTAAGCCTGAATGTCGACCTGAAAATGATGACATCATGCCTTCACATTCTGCACATTGTACCTTTCCAAAAGGTACGCACCTTTTCTTTCAAAGTTTTTTTAAAAAAAACTTTATAAAAGCTTTTTAGAAACTTTAGAAAAAGGTATATTTTTGATTTTTTTGTTTGAAAAAAAACTTTGTAAAAAAACAAAATTTGTTTTTTTTCTAATTTTTTGATATTTTTTATTTTTTTGAACATTTTTCACCTCGAAATTTGAGTCGTACGACCTGGGAGAGAGAAAAATTTTCCCAGAGGCTACTGTGGCCAAAAATGACAAAATTTATATGAAAATTAACTCTCTCGGGCCTTCTGAGCGTGATGGTGGTGTCCGTTTTAGCTCAAAGTGCTCCAGAAAAAAGTGTCTCTTCCATAATGAAGAAGAAACCCTAGAAAAGCTGTGGTTTTCACTACTTCACAAACCCCAGACCAGGCACTTGCAGTGTGGCTCTGATACCATGTAGGATTTGAGAAATACAAATCCATAGAATGCCAAGAATACCTGCATGCAAATAATCTGTTACAAGAGAGAAACATAAGGAGGAAAAGCCAAAACTCAGAAGTTGCTCAGAAAGTGAGAGCAAAATTATAATCTAAATTAATTAAAAAAGAATTACAAGGTTCAACCTATAAAGGTGAACAAAACCCTAAAGCCTAAAAAAGCTAGGTTGCACATTAATAATTAATAAAAGAATTAATTATTAATGCACCTAAGAGAAAGCTTAAGCACTAAAGAGCAATAACTTAACTAATTAAATCAACATGATTTAATTAATAAGAAAACTAATGATTACTCTAACAATAAATCATCTATAGTCTTCTGTAAGGTGTATCTTTTTCAAATCTTCATTTCCAATTAGCCAGGTGTAAGGTCACCGAAATGTACTCCATAGTATTCTCATCCGATCACTCCCCCTAGGGAGTAGATCCATACATCAAGTCCAGAGAGTGATATAGCTCTAAGATCCAATAGAATGATGCACATCTGCATCATTTAGTCACCACTGGGAGGGGCCATCTCCACAAGCATGCATCTGATATATTCAAAAGCATATTTTGAAAAAGGTTTAGGAAATATATCTGCTATCTACTCCTTGGTGCTAATATACTCGAGTCTAATCTCTTTATCTGCTACCTTCTCCCTCAAGAAATGATGCTTAATAGAAATATGTTTAGCCCTTGAATGCATTACAGGATTCTTTGACATATTCACTATGCTATTGTTATCACAATGGATAACCACTGGTTCTTTGAAAATTATTCCAATGTCCTTCGGCATTTGTTTCATCCAAACAACTTGTTTATAGTTTATTGCAACAACAACATACTCTGACTTAGCAGTAGATTGAGAAATACAGTTCTGCTTCTTGCTCAACCAAGAAACCAGCCTTCTCCCAAGGGAAAATGTACCACCACTTGTGCTCTTCCTATCATCCACATTACCCGCCCAATCAGCATCAGTAAAATCCTGCAAAGTAAAATCATAAGATTTTTCATACCATAATCCAATTTCTACTGTCCCTTTCAAATATCTTAAAATTCTTTTTACAGCAGCAAAGTGTGTCTCTTTAGGATCTGCCTAATATCTAGCCACAATTCCAACTACATTGGTAATATTTGGTCTAGTGTGTGTTAGATATTGTATACCTCCAATCATTGATCTATACTTAGTTTGAACAACACTTTGAGTCTCATCACTACTATTCAGTTTGTTTCCTCTCACCATAGGTGTTCCAATAGGTTTACAATCTTCCATTCCAAACTTCTTCACCATTTCCTTAAGATACTTGGTCTGAGATATAAAAATGCCATTCTTACTCTGATTAATTTGCAAACTAAGAAAATATTTCATCTCACCAATCATTGAAATTTTAAACTCATTCTCCATTTCTTTAGAAAAATTCTGACTTATTTTATCATTGCCTCAAAAAATGATATCAGCAACAAAAACTTTTATAATTAATATTCCATCTTCATCAGTTCTCAAATACAAATTAATGTCTGCATTACCTTTTCTGAAACCAAGATGAAGTAGATGTTTGTCCATTCTTTCATACCATGCCCTTGGTGCTTGTTTCAGTCCATATAGTGCCTTCTTCAGTCTGCAAACCATGTTTTCATCACCTATCAAAGGAAAACCATCAAGTTTCTCAATGTACACTTCTTCTTCTAGATCACCATTCAAGAATGCTGACTTCACATCCATCTGATACACTTTAAAGTCTTTATGTGCAGCATAAGCAAGGAATAGTCTCATAGCTTCCAATCTAGCAACAAGAGAAAATGTTTCAACATAGTCTATACCTTCTTGTTGTGAGTAGCCTTTACACACCAGTCTAGCCTTGTTTCTTACCATTGTTCCTTCCTCACCCATCTTGTTTCTAAAAACCCTTTTAGTGTCAATCACATTTTTTTTCTTAGGTCTTGGAACCAATTCCCAAGTAATTTTTTCTTTATTTATTCTACTTCTTCTTCCATAGCTTTAGCCCAAGATCCATCTCTACATGCTTAATTAGTAGTCTTTGGTTCAACTTGAGAAATCAAACAAATTTCATCTCTAGCTTTGGATCTAGTCATCGTCCCTTTGTTTGCATCACCAATAATTTGATCTTTAGGATGATTCTTCTTGACATACCTTGGTGTTTTCAATATCTTAGTAGCTTCAATCTGTTCTTCTTCTTCAATCTCATTCTCAATCATCAAAGGTCCTTCAGGTTCAGCAGCAACCTCTTTTGTTTCTGTTACCTGACCATAATCATATATCCTTTCCTAAGTTTGAAACTTTTTATCTATCCTCACATTGGCACTTTCAATCAATTTCCTCAATCTCAGATTGAAACATTTATATGCTTTACTCTTAGTGGAATAACAAAGAAATATTCCTTTATCACTTCTAGCATCAAGCTTTCCTATCTCATCATCTCTCTTGATATAACTAATACTTCCAAATATTCTAAAATATTTCATAGTAGGTGTATGATCAAACCATAATTCATAGGGTGTTTTACTTGTACCTTCTTTGATCTAAATTATGTTCAGTGTGTACACAATAGTCCTAACTTCTTCTTTCCAGTGAACATGTGACACATTTCCTTCTAGAAACATTGTCCTTGCAACATCTAATATGGTTTTGTTTCTTCACTCTTCTATCCCATTCTGTTGTGGATTTATAGGGGCTGAAGGCTGTCTGTATATTCCATTTTCTTCACAGTATGTATTAAATAGCTCTGATGTAAACTCTCCTCCTATGTCTAATCTCAAACACTTCATCTTTAAACCATATTCATTCTCAACTTTTGCCTTGAATAACTTGAACTTGTCAAATTCTTTAGATTTCTCTCTCAAATATGTAACCCACATCATTCTACAAAATTCATCAAAAAAAAGTATAAATTACCTTTCACCATAGTATGATCTTGTTCTTGTAGGACCACATAGATCTGTATGCACCACACCAACTTCCCTTTTGTTGAATAAGCTTTGCTCTTGAAATTGCTTCTATTGTATTTCCCCATAACACATTCTCTACACATAGTGTTAGATGGCTTTATAATTATAGGTAGATCTCTTACTGCTCTTGTCATACTTACCTTCACAATTTTATCAAAATTAACATGACAAAATATTTTGTGCCATAACCAATAGTCATCAACCTTCAAAATAAAACAAGAAGCTTCAGATGTGTTCAATTCAAATACATTACCTATGGATTTAGTACCAAACACTATCAAGTCTCCTATTTTACTCTTGATAGAAAATTTCCCATTAATGAAATTCAATTAATAACCCTTGTCCACTAGCTGTCCAACACTCAACAAATTACGCTCAAGTCCATCAACAAGTAATACATTGTCAGTGTTAGTCTTTCCATCCAAAGAAATAGATCCAATCCCAACAATAATTTTAGGAGTATTGTCACCAAACATTAAAAAAACACCATCATGTCTTTTCAAACTCACAAATTTGTTTTTATCTCCAGTCATATGGTGTGAACAACCATTATCGATAACCCATTCAGATTTCTTTTCAACTCGAAATACTCAGGATTTTTCTTCATGTATAGGTTCATCATCCTTAATAGAATTAAATCCAATTTCATCATAGTAATCATCCTCATCATCAGATATACCCTCACTAGTGTAGTAATATTCCTTGTCCTTTGAGTATTTAGACTTTAAAAACTTAGGTTTGTGCTTTGGAATTCTTGTAGGACATCTAGATGCAAAATGACCAATCTTGTTACATGAAAAACATTTCAAAGGTAATTTTCCTTCAAATTTACCCTTACCTCTCTTTCATCTTCTAGCAATCAGTGCCACAACTTCATCTAGCTTCCTTTCTTCTTCCTATATTTGTTCCCATTAGTCAGCATAGGCTTCAAGTTCTTCTCTTAAATCACTACTGCTTGTGCTTGCATTTCTAGGTAAGATATTTTTGTTCTTGTGCACGATTGCCTTGAATGCTGACTCAACTCTAGGTAAAGTGTCTCCCAATTCTGTGGCCTCAAATGTAGTTAGCTTTCCAATAAACATCTCTCTGGTGAAGTTCGGTGTCAAAGGTATGATCTCCTCTATAGCCTGAACTTTAGTTCTATATGCAGGTGTCAAAAATATAAGTATCTTTGTAATCACTTCTTCCTCATTGTAGGTTCCTCCAGAGTTCCTAATACCAGTAACCAATTTAGTAATTGTTTGTGAATATGCTCTAATGTTCTCATCTTCTCTCATCTTCAGTGATTCCATCTTTGTCTTCCAGTTTTGTAAATTTGCTTGCTTTGTAAACTTGTCTCCAACATATAATGCTTCTAGTCTTGTCTAGATTTCATGTGCAGAGTCCAAGTCTTTTACTTCAGTAAATTCTCCTTTTGATAGTGCACTGATCAAAGATTCCCTTGCAACCATATTGAATGAAAATAGCTTCTTTTCATCTTCAGTGGCTTTCTCTAATTCATCCTCAATCATTTCCTTTTCTTTCTTCTTTGTTACCATCCAGTAATCAATTCCCAGACATAGCAAATGTGTTCTCATCTTGTTCTACCAACTGTCAAAGTTTTCAGGATCAAAATTTGGACTATCTTCCTGTAGTAAGTCATCTTCAGGATCACCTCAAGTTGTTAAAATTTCTTTCTAAGGACCACAAGCTCTGATACCAATTGTTAGGAATAAAAATCCACATGACAACTAAGAGGGGGGTGAATCAGTTGTAGTATAGATTATTAAACTTTAAACTTTATAAACCAAATCTAGAAATGTAAATGATAACACGGTAAATGCCAACACCATAACACACTATTTGTTGTCAGGGAAACCCTATTAAAGGTAAAACCCAAGAGGGAATTAACACCCACAAATAATGTAATGAGATTATAGTATCCCTGTTAAAAGATATTAGCCATGTTAGGAGCTTGTTACAACATTATAGTACACAGTCCCTATTAGGAGATAGACCCTGTTAGGAGTCAGACCTTGTTAGGAGTCAAAGAAAATAGTTGGCTCACTACCAAGGTACAGTGCCCAAAGAAGGTTAAATCCACCCTCAAGGATTTACAATCTTAATCAAGTGTATAAAGAAAGTACAAAATCCAGTGAATTGTCTGATAGCAACTATCTTTGCTTGGTCAGTTCCAATGAAGTATTCTTCTCATAAACTCTGCTTTACATCTAGCAGCCAAACAAGCCTCACAACTTTCACTTCTTCACCTTTTCTTTCTCCATCACATATTTTCAAAAGAAAATATCACTCATATATACCCTCTTACAATAATTCATTAGGTCAGCCAGTTAAGCTTTCTTAATACATAAATAATTAATTAGGTTAATCAATTAAGGCTTTCCAATATACAAATAATTATTTGACCCCTTGCTAAGATACACACGGTACCTATAACAAGTGAACATTAGTTAGAATCCATCACATATACTTCCAGATCTATAATCCATGCTCATAATTAATTTCACACGCTACATGTCTGAGGTCGGCTAGCAAATAGGTCTTCTTCAGAATACACGTCATAGCTGACGTCACCAATAACCAAACAACAATCAAAATCAACCCATTATCCCAACATATGTCGATTGTCCACCAGTAAGCTTGCATCATCTAAAATATCTTCTCCAGAAACATATACCCAAAACACAGAGACCTTAATTTGTCTAGAATCACAGTTACAGTCCAGAAAACCAGTCTTCACTAAATCAACTGTAACAACCACTGTATGCAACATAAAGCCAAGAGACCTTAGGATTAAGGTCAGTACACATCCTTCTACTAAAATCCAACTTTGATCATTCTGAATCATCCGTATAGTGTCCATACACTCCTTCTAGTCAAGTATCCAGTCTGTCTACTTCCATAGAAATATATGTTGACATCAATGAAAAAACATGAATATCAACAGCATGATCAGTAACCAAAACAGATATCATCTAGAAAGGTCATCACATACATTTCTCTCCTTGTATTCTATTTTACCCTTAAAATCTCTTCTAGGAGGCATCTCAAATTTAGAGTTCTAAAAATTTAATAATTCAACAATTCCAGGAACAAAACCCTTTTACTGCAAACCCTAATACTTCTTCAAATTTCTTAGAACTTGAAAATACTATCAAAAGATTACCCATTATGCAGATAGCTTGGAAGTTTGAATGTGATCACTGCAACTTTGTTTATCTCCACAACTCTGATAATTATGTCAAATAAAACTTGAAATATTGATCAAATAACAATCCCACACTACAACATTTGGGGTCGAATTTCAACGCCAATTTGCAATGGCACTACCATTTGTGTGTGGTTTTTGTTTTTTTTTCCAAGTGCCCCTGATGTTATTGTAAAAGCGATGGTACTGTCAGAATTGTGACACCCGCATGATTATAAACAAAAGAAAAAAGAAAAAGAAAGGATCATTACTAATTTAGCGTGATTGCATACCGTCGTGCGCAAAGAGGGCCTAACTGTGGAAGATTGGAATCTTGGTATATGGTAGCCACGGCTTGATTAGGTAGGCATTTGATCTTTGTATTCTCATTAACTCAACTTCATTTTGATGACATTTGTTGATTTAATGGGACAATATGAATGTTAATATTGGCATTGTTGGCATTGTTAATACTGGAAATGTCTTAATGGATCGCGGGCTACAAGCTAGGGCATCATGCATTTTTTATGAGCTCACTGTTAATAATTGCATTGTTTACATGTTTGCATTTTGAATGCTTGATGAACCATGAGCTTTGAGAGCTAGGGCATCGTTGCTATTACCTTCAAGGCATTGTGCATTGTGTGAAGTGTTTGATCTCTCTTTATTTGTTTTGTTGTTGATATTCACTATGTGGTACTCCCTGTTTATGATCATTTCATGAGGAAATGTCTTGATGGCTCACAGGATGAAAGTTAGGGCATCATGCATTTTTTATTAGCTCATTGTTTAATACTGGCATTTTTTACATCTTTGCATTTCAAATTCTTAATGACCCGCAAGCTTTGAGAGCTAGGGCATCATTGCTATTACCTTCAAGGCATTGTGTGAAGTGTTTGATCTCTCTTTATTTGTTTTTCTTTTGATATTTACTATGTGGTACTCCCCGTTGATGATAATTTCATGAGGAAATATCTCGATGGCTTGTGGGCTACAAGCTAGGGCATCATGCATTGTTTATTAGCTCACTGTTTAATACTGGCATTGTTTACATCTTTTCATATGGAATGCTTGATGACCCGCGAGCTTTGAGAGCTAGGGTATCGTTGCTATAACCTTCAAGGCATTGTGTGAAGTGTTCAATCTCTCTTTATTGTTTTGTTGTTGATATTCACTATGTGGTACTCCCCGTTTATGATCATTTCATGAGGAAATTCCTTGATGGCTCGCGGGTTGTAAGCTAGGGCATCATGCATTATTTATGAGCTCACTGTTTAATACTGGCATTAGTTTACATCTTTGCATTTGGAATGCTTGATGACCTACGAGCTTTGAGAGCTAGGGAATCATTGCTATTACCTTCAAGGCATTATGTGAAGTGTTTGATATCTCTTTATTTATTTTTTGTTGATATTCACTATGTGGTACTCCCCATTTATGATAATTTCATGACAAAAAACATGGTATCTTCTTCCCTTTCTGTAGCATTCTTCTGAGTGCATATGTCCTGTAGCATGGTTTTTCTTTTAGAAGTGTATGGCTTGACTATGCACATGCATAATTGTAGATGAGGATCAGTAATAAGATGCCATTCATTGCTTAGATCTTCTTGATCTAGCCCCCATCTCTCTTTTCTTTGCAGGTTCTAGATCACACAGGAGCACATTGGATTCATACCCGGGTCAAAAATTCATCACTTCAGGCAATGTCTGGTACCCTTATTATTTATGTTCATCCTCTTATGTGTGCCTATACTCTTGCATATTCTTCTAAAAGTTGGCTATGCTCACAGCAGCCCAGATGATTTTATCTTTCAATTCTTTCCTTGTATAGTATATACAAATTATTTGGCATATATATAGTATATACATGTAATCTTTAGATGCAAAAATTTCTATTTGTTTACATGTATCTTTTCATGAAATGAACACAAATTAAACAAGATCATCTAATAATGCAAACTAGGGTACTGTAGTCACTCATCTAGTAATTAGATTACCAATGTACAATGAGGTAACTATTTGTATATATATCAAACCATGAAGCTGATGCTTAGGAGACAGTGGAGATAGAGGAATATGTGAAAGATCTAAATTCTTTGAAAAATAAAAACTCCTAAGGCTTTCAAACACCTAGGAGCCTGTAATAAATTAAAATGGAAGAAGATAGGTCCATGTATGATCTTAAGGAATTTTTTATCTAATGCCTATGAAGTTGACTTTCTAGAGGGCATTAATATCTCACTTGTATTCAATGTCAGTGATTTATATAAATATTATGAAGGAGAGATTAGTATCTCACTTGTATTCAATGTCAGTGATTTGTATAAATATTCAAATTTGGAATCATTATTGAAATTCTTCCTCATGTAGTGTATATTTCTCATGTTAATAGGTTGTAACTCAAATTTCTAAATGTTATTGAACTCAAATAATTGTTAAAAATCTATTTCTAAGTTACAATGCTTCTTGGTGCATGTTTGGACATATCCATAGACATGACAACTCTTGGGTGCATGTGTATGCATATATGTATGTGTATTTATGTTTATATATGTATATGTATATTTATGTGTGTGTGTGTGTATACATATACCTATATATTTACATGTATATATATACATGTACATACATATATATGCATGTGTGTATGCATATTTGTATATATATGTGTGTGTAAGTGTGTGTGTGTGTGTAAATATTTATGTATGTATATGTGTGTGTCTATATATACACACCTACACATACATACATACATGCATGCATACATACATACATTTAGATCTTTCACATACACACATTCATACATACATACATACATATATATACATACATACATACACACACACATACATACATACACATACACACATAAATACATACATACATGAATCTTTCATTTGGCTTGCACATATGGAATTTCATCATATAGAATCATCATTATTAGTCATTATATGTCTACACCCCCCTTTCCACTCACATGGATCAACAAATAAATAGACTCAAACTCTTCAAAGAAACCCGCTTGCAACCACCTAATTGCCCAAAACTGTTCCATAACAGTCATAAAACTGTCTGTCAAAATCAAATAGGCTTAATGGTGTTGTCAAGTTGACAACCAATGTTGTCAACTCAACAACATGGTGTCTCATACACCCATTTAGGATATTTAGAAGGTTTTAAAAAAACCTTTACAATCCATACTAACCCATAACCCCTAGATGACCATTCTAGGCCATAATTGCATGAATGCAATTTTACATCTTCTTTTTGGCATCTTTTCACTTTGAGTGCAATTACATGATTTAATGGCATTAATGGCCATATTCTAACTATAGATACCCTTATAGGTCCTTGAACTTTACATAAGTCCTTGGATCACTCAAGTGACCCCAAGGTTACATAACTATCCCTTATGCCATCCAATGGCTTACATAACATTATTTTCAACTAAAATGAGAACCCCTCATGTTTAGAATGAAACACCCAAATTTCTAAAAGAGATCAGGTCGGAAGTCAATTAAAGATACATATCCATATATGAAATGCCAATATACTAAATAGACAACATATACCTGTATCAAAACATGTACAACACACCCCCCATTAAACCATTTATCACAAACCACAAGCCTTATCAATACTCAATGTATATATACTATCATACATGCATGAATACCCACCTCCTTAGAAGATACACAACCAAAGAAACATGTCAGGAGATCCAGAACTAAGAGCATTATTACCATGACTCCACTAATCCAGCCTGAACCCATCTTTCTGAAAAAGGAAAGCTACAAAATCACAACAGTGTAGCAATACTAATAGGTAGAGAAAAGGTTCATCAAATGCTAAAAGGACTATCTACAACACAAAGTTCCTGTGAAGGGGAATTCTTATCCTCCACTATCCTTTTTCTTAGCGTGCATGTGATACTGTAAAAGTAAACAAACAAAAAATAAGGGCTCTGCAGTTGTAACAAATATGGTAAACACTACAACATATATTGAATACCCTTATTATTTATGTTCATCCTCTTATGTAT
>MU226929.1:520245-532698 GCA_018584345.1 Thuja plicata | reverse complement strand
CTCTCTTTATTTGTTTTGTTGTTGATATTCACTATGTGGAACTCCCTGTTTATGATCATTTCATGAGGTAATGTCTTGATGGCTCATGGGCTGCAAGCTAGGGCATCATGCATTGTTTATGAGAAAATTGTTTGAGCACCACATGACCCTGTTATGAGCTATGTTTGTTAAATACATATACATATATACATATATATGTATATACATCTATACATATACATGTATATACATATATATGTGTATATATATATATGATGTTATTGCTATCATTGCATGCTTGTTGTTGTTGTGCTACATATATTGTTTTATATGTACAATGTTTATTATATTGAGACCGTGACTAGCTTGGAATTTGTAATGTATTTTTTGTTATTAGATAAATGTTTCCATGTTGTTGAGGTTGTAGATGCATTGAATCACCAATGCCATTCTATTTTGATAGCATGCAGTGTTTGATCTCTCTTTATTTGTTTTGTTGTTGATATTCACTATGTGGTACTCCCCATTTATGATCATTTTATGAGGAAATGTCTTGATGGCTCGTAGGATGAAAGCTAGGGAATCATGCATTGTTTATGAGCTCACTGTTTAATATTGGCATTGTTTACATCTTTGCATTTGGAATGCTTGATGACCTGCGAGCTTTGAGATCTAGGGCATCGTTGATATTACCTTCAAGGCATTGTGTGAAGTGTTTGATCTCTCTTTATTTGTTTCATTGTTGATAGTCACTATGTGGTACTCCCCATTTATGATCATTCATGAGGAAAAACATGGTATCTTATTTCCTTTATGCAACATTATTCTAAGTGCATGTGTCCTGTAGCACGGTTTTTCTTTCAGAGGCGTACGGCTTCACTATGCACATGCATAATTGTAGATGAGGATCAGTAATAGGATGTCATTCATTGCTTAGATCTTTTTGATCTAACCCCTGTCTGTCTTTTCTTTGCAAGTTCTGGATCATCATAGGAGCACACTGGATTCATACCTAGGTCAAAAATTCATCACTTCAAGCAATGTCTAGTACCCTTGTTATTTATGTTCATCCTCTTATGTATGCCTGTACTACTTGAATTTTTTTTAATAGACGAAAAAACCAACAATTGGTTTCTCCAAAGTACTATTTTTCTCCAATAGTCAATCCTTTGTTTCTCTTTCCAAAGCAACCTTGTCAATCCTCTGGTCTCACTTTCTAGTGTTTGGTACTCTTTCCTCCACAAATTCTGGAAATATCACAGTCAGCTTCTTAAACAATTTCAGTGTTATGCTTGTTGTTGTTGTGCACCATATATTTTTTTATACACTATTTATTTCATTGAGACTATGAGCTTGGCATTTGTAATGTATTTTCTATTATTGGATCAATGTATTTTTCCCTTGAGCTCGGGCATCATGCAATGTTATTGTTGTCATTGTATGCTTGGTGTTGTTGTGCACCATATATTGTTTTATACACTATTTATTTCATTGAGACCGTTAGCTTGGAATTTGTAATGTATTTGATGTTATTGGATCAATGTATTTTTCCCATGAGCTCGGGCATCATGCAATGTTATTGTTGTCATTGCATGCTTGTTGCTGTTATGCACCATAAATTGTTTTATACATTATTTATTTCATTAAGACCGTGAGCTTGGCATTTGTAATATATTTATTGTTATTGGATCAATGTATTTTGCTCACTTATTCATTATGTTGGCATACTTATTCACTATTTTCATTATTTTTACTTTGTTTTAGGTCTTCTCAATGGATAGAAAATTTGGTATTGAATGTTGTTATTTGGAGTCCTTGGAAGAATAGTGCTCCAGATTATTTAATGTGCATGATGATGACATCAAACATGCTATTCTCTACCTCCTAAAACATAATATTGTTGGCTCGCATGTACACGATGGGGTGATCTATAAACTAGTATTTTCTACTCCCTTTGAAGTTACCGATCGGTTAGAATGTTTCTTGAAGGTGGTTAAGCATGTGGTTGTTTCTGACAATTCAAAAAAAGTTGCGCAGGGGATTCAGACCATTAATCCAAACATTATCTCTGGCAGGCTTGGCTCAAATTTTTATAATAGAGTTGGCTTTGAAAACAAAATGGTGGAGGCATGGTAGGTGTTCAAGCTATCTTGCACTAATGATGACTACACTGCAATGAGTATCTTCCATGGTCACAATGAATATTTTTTCACTTGTGACGATAGGAATGTTATGATGGACTACTTCTTTGGAGTTGGCATTTTTGTCAAAAAACTAGGTCATCTTTAGATCAAACGTAGACATGAAAATTAACTATTTAACATAATGTTTGGAATACTCTTCTTTGTAAATTGTTTTCTTGATACATACTCAGGGTCTAGATATCCATGTGTTCATCATCATTACAAAAAATTATCTAGCTAATGAACTTTATATCCTTATGCATTATGTTGTTGTGATTTTGCCTCTTTTTTTTTACACAATGAATGGTTGTATGTAGCTTTGATTGTTTATTGTCTACTATCTAATCTTTAGCATATGTATCATGTGAGTACTTATGTAAATCTGATTATCTAAACGTTTCATTATCTTGTGATATTTCTATCTAGATTCAAGTGTATAGTTTTTTGAGTCAAACTCATTGACTCATGTTTCATCCATGAATTTGACATGCACAAATTTCTTATCATGTATAAAACAATATATGGTGATCGACAACAGCAAGCGTGCAATTAAAATAATAACATCATACATATATATGTATATATATGTATGTATATATGTATATGTATATGTATATATGTATGTATGTATATGTGTGTATATATATATATGTATGTATATATATACACATACACACACACACACACACACACATATATATATATATGGTACTATATATATATATATATGGTACTATGTGCTACTCCCCGTATATATTTGTTTTGTTTTTTATATTCACTATGTGGTACTCCCTGTTGATGATCATTTCATGAGGAAATATCTTGATGGCTCACGGGCTGCAAGCTAGGGCATCATGCATTGTTAATGAGCTCACTGTTTAATATTGGCATTGTTTACATCTTTGCATTTGGAATGCTTAATGCCATTCTTTTGTTCTTTTGTTCTTCATTCTTTTGTTCTTTTGTTCTTCATGG
The DNA here is from genome assembly GCA_018584345.1 of Thuja plicata. Lineage (NCBI taxonomy): Eukaryota > Viridiplantae > Streptophyta > Pinopsida > Cupressales > Cupressaceae > Thuja > Thuja plicata. Next base: position 529,561 of record MU226929.1, on the reverse strand, counting down.
ATCATTCTTTTTTACACCTGACTAAATCTCCCATTAAAATTTCATCAAAACTTTTCATTATCTTGTGATATTTCTATCTGGACTCAAGTGTATAGTTTTTTGAGCCAAAATCATTGACCCATGTTTCATCCATGAATTTGACAAGCACAAATTTCTTATCATGTCACAAAAATTGTTGATGTGATGACAATGACTTGCAAGAGTGTAGGTGACACATGGTTCAACTCCAATTCATACAATTGGGAGTACCCGGGAAAGTGAGTAGACTCTAAATATCAATATTTTGGCCACGAATATAATAAAGACGAAGCATGATGAGGAATGGAGATAGAAAAGAAGAAATTAGCCATGCATGTAGTGGAAATGGAAAAGGGTATAGTAGAGCCTACTCATCTTTCTCGGGCAGTACCAATTGTTTCAAGCGGAGAAGAAGTAATGAGAGGAATTGTCAAAACATTAAAAAATTTTGTGAGATTAGTTTTTTTACTGCAGCTAACACAAGGCAATTTGTGAATGTCAAAATATACACTTGAATCTTGATAGAAATATCACAATTTGACATGCCCCTAACTATATATGCCTTTACATGTACTTCAATGTGTGGTAAGGACTAAAAGTCCCAATCACAACTATGCATATCGTTTCCATCAAGTGCAATTAGGACTTTGCATTTACATGTTGTTCAGATTCATTATATCATCAAATATAAAGCATTATCATTTTGTACTGTGATTGACAATAGTCATTTTGAAATTTGATTTGAGATGTTGTCTACATGATTAGTATGTTGGTTTTTATTACAATTATAATTAGTATGAATGAATAAAATAATCAACTAATCAAAATGATATGTTGAAATGACAGTGTAATATTTATTGATATAGCATCAATGGCTTCGGTCAATGTGCCTATGTGTCAATGTGGTGTTGGCCCTTGTAAGTTGAACATGTCACGCACAACAAGTAATCCTGGGCATTAATTTTGGGGTTGCCCAAATAGGAAAAAGTCCTGGATATGGAATTATATTTTAATGTTTAAAAGTAATGTGACAAGTTATAATCATTTTAGGAAGAACTAATGTAGATTTGGTATTGCAGGGAAGTAGTGGATGTCAATACTTTTGGTGGGTTGATGAAACCACATTTACATCTACCCCATCTACGTCTATACCTGATGTAGGAAATGAGTGCAACTTGTGCAAGACTCGAGAGGCAGCTAGTGCCGCCGAGATTGCTTCAATGGCAAAAGCAGAAATCATGTTTCTGCGATGCCTTCTTTGTGTAGTTTGTGCACTACTTTGTTGGGACCATATGCATAAATGTGATTAACAGAGGGCTATTGTAGATACTAATTTTTTTTTAGAATTTCATGTAGATACATTGGAAATTTTGATAAACTCGTGAACTTTTTTTTGTTTATGACTTTGTTATGATTTTCTATATAAAATTAAACAAAACAAAAAATTAACCTTATTAAAACAAATTTGAAAAAAGGTATAAAATTTTTAAAAAGTTAACCTTATTTATGATTTATGATGTCTAACTCTTGGATGGGTTTTTGTAAGTTTTATCTTTGTTCCTTTTAGAAGTGTATGGCTTGACTATGCACATGCATAATTATAGATGAGGATTAGTAATAGGGTTCCATGCATTGCTTAGATCCTTTGGATCTAACTCCATCTTTTCCTTCCTTGCAGGTTCTAGATCATAGGGGAGCATACTGAATTCAACCTCAGGTCAACACTTCAACGACATCAGGAAGTGATGCAAAATTTACTGTATGTAGTTGTTGCAGCAACATCAGGCACCACCTTCAACACAATATGATCACTAGAAAGGTTTGTATGTTTTCTACTTTTAAGTTGCACTATTTTCATTCCTGTTTTATGAAGTTGGGTGATCCTTGCTATCCAAATTATACCAATACTTTTATAAGAGATTTTCCCATTTTACTGTTTGAAAGATTGTTTGAAAAGCTACAATGGAAACAATTATTGTTTTATCATTGATGTCAAACCTTAACTGGTGAGACTATTTCTATATGTTTGAGTACCATATCTATTGATTGATGAATACGATGAAATTATTTTTCCATTAGTATACTCAGAGGAAAAACACAGACATAAATCATTACCGGCAGACAACAGGCATCACCGGTGAACCATAAGCAGTACCAGTGAAATGCGAGCATACCCGACAGCATAAAGAATTTTTGAGAAAAAATGCTAAGTATAAATGTGACAAGCTTCACCAGCGAACACAAGCATTACCAGCGAACATAAGAATTACCAGCGAACACAAGCATTACCGGAAACATAGTTTCCAGAATCAACCTGACAGGAACAGACAAGCATACCCGACAACATGTTCAAGAAGGAACACTGATGATCAAGAAAACCAACCATTAGAACTGATAGACAGATCAAGAACCCGCAAATTGTGGATCTGAGTTTTACACGTCGATTAAAGCAATGTAAATCTATTTATAGAGTTTAATTTTTGTTTTAAATCATATTAGATGGTCATGCATACTTTATGTAAATGCTTTAAAGCATCCTAATGGATCTAAAGCATATCTAACTACAGATCAAGATCAAGTTGTATATCCTGAATCCAGAGTTAACGTGTAAATGCATGAATCAAGAATTGAGCCTAGATTAGTATAAATAGATGTTCTTACTCAATTGTGAGTACATGAATTCCTAATAATTAATAGCCATGAAGAGCATCTAAGGAGCAGAAGGTGGAATTCATGCAAAGAGTAGAAATAGAATACATCAGTTAACAAGAACACACAGAGGCTACCAGCGAACAGATAAAGGTAATACTCAATCATGGAAGGATGATTAATAGTATTTTTGGAGCTTCATAGGATATGTTTTATCAGCAATTGAAGATTGCATTTATCATCAGATCAAAGACTTATGTAGTTGCATTCTAACAAGTGCATCACATCTAAAATCCTTTTGTAGAAGGTGGACTTAACCGTCCTTTGTAAATCTCTTGATAGAGTGCACACTTAACAGTGTTGCTAAAGCTTCAAACGAAGTAGATCTTAACAGGTCTCCACTGTAATACTCCTAACAGGGTAGGTCATCAGAAGTGACCAAATTGTAAGCCTTAACTAACTCTTCTTATCTGTAGATAGTGAATTTTGTGCGTAACAATCCCCACCATAGTTTTTACTTCCTTAACAGGAGTTTTCTGCGATACCATATCTTGTGTTATGTGTTATCAAATTTCATGTATGTTTATTTTACTATTACACATCAAATGGAATGTATGATATGATTTCATATGCATAAAGAAAGATGAACAGATAGATAAGTTATTTTACAAACTGATGACTAAGGGTTAATGGGCTAACCAAGAAAAGTTTTAGTGGTACTAATTCACCCCTCCCTTCTCAGTACAAATTATCTCAATATAATTCCAACAATTGGTATCAAAGCTGAGTCTCTCTCTTGAAAAGCTTAAAGACTTGAGAGAAAAGATCAGAGCAATGGATAAGTTCAGACTGGACATGACTATTGAGAAGGAGTACTTACAGATGCAAATAAAATTTGAGCAGTACAAGGAGGCAAAGATAAAGCTAATAAAACTTCTTGATGAAAGATAGATTATGGCAACCAGTTTGAATGAGAAAGACTACAAAGAAATGGAAATACAAGAGTATTTTGAAGTAGTAGAATCATCAATGAACAAAGCTTCAAATGCATCAGCTAAAGAGATAACAAGTATGCAGGAGATCAATCTACATCTGACAAATCAAATCAAGATGCTGCAAATTGGTCAAGAGACTCAAATGGTAAAAATGATTGATGTTATGGATGATGCAATAAAAGCTGAAAATGAAAGAACACTAGCCATTGATGATAGGAGGAAAATTACAGAGAAGCTACAAGAAAAAGAATCAGAGATTCAAAGACTCACTTAGCATCACCATGAGTTCACCAACCAAATTATTCTTATGAGCCAAGAAACAAATAGACTAAATACAGAACTCATTGAAAGAATACAGATCATTGGTGAGCTAAGAGAAGAGAATGAGAAATTGAAGTATGGAATCAAAGTCTAGAATCAACACAATGAATTGATCAAAAAGGCTGAGGATAGCAACAAATGGATGAATGATTTTCTTGATGGACAAAGAAGAGTCAACAACTACATAGGATTAGGGTACAATGAGAATGGAGAATCCTCTTTTCAAACTGATAAGAGGAATGCTTTCACAACCCCAAGATCCAAGAAGCTGTCATGCAATCACTGTGGAAAACTAGGCCACACCTCAAACATTTGCAAAAGCAAAATGAAAGGTATTTCTCAAGAACAATCTACTTTTATTGGTAATTGTTATAAATGTCAAAAGAAAGGACACAAGGCACATGAGTGCAAATCCAAAGTGATAAATCCAAAGAGAAAAACCTATATGGACAAGTACTATCCTACATGCAAAATGAATGGGCATACACATAAGGAATGCTGGAAAAAGAACAACAAAGCTTGGACTCAAAAAGAAACTGATAAAAGCTACAAACCAACCAAAGAGGGTAACTCATATGTTTGGGACTATAACACATGGGCAAATTGCATAGCATGTGGAAGGTATGGACATATTGCTGCAAACTGTATGAGAAAATGGACCAGAAGGTCAAGAGGATGGTCCAATCCAAGTATGGCATGTTTACACTCTCATAAAGTTGGACATGTGATAAAAGATTGCAAAGACCGATTGACAGACACAAATACTCATCCCAATGGAAATACCATTGATGACATCAAAAGAATGAGAAACAAGATGTGGGTAAAAGCCACAAACACTGAAGGTGCTAGTACAAGCAATGCAAATGATGACACCCCATCCACTAGATCTGGTGACATCACTACATCTAACTAGATTGCACAAGTAAGTATGGAACTACATTATCACAAGTTCTATTATGCATCAATTCCATTACACGTAGTTCATATTGTTATATAGGCATGAATAAAGATGCAATATACTATTACTTGATAATTTACTATAATGCAACCATTGGTTATTGGGCACAATATGCATCGGTGAACACACACAAAAAAGACATGCAATACTTACCAGAATATATCGGTCATTACACAAATTGTATGTAACTCGACAAGTATCGGTATACACTAAATCTACAAAAGCTATTGTCGCAATATTACCGATGATCATCAAAAAAGTTTCCAACACCACTAAGCTACCCCGACGCTTTGCAAAGACACTGAAGGATTTATGAATGTATTTACCGACGGAAGCAATCTTCATTAACTGACGAAGTTGGTAAAAATTAATGACAACTTAGGGCACCAAAAAGTATAAAAGCCCAATGGGTAAGCTCATTCTCGCACCCGCAATTATTGAGTAGAGCAGAGTGATTTTTGTGCAGTTTGAGAAGTGACCTAGCATAAGGAATCCACAGAGAATTCAGATTCAAAGGAGATCACAAACATTTAGTAAGTTCCTTTACTCACTGATAAGCACTGTTTTGATTCACAAAAAGCCCTAAATTTCAAATACGATGGCATCTACGTCTAGGGTAGAGAAAAACAAGGTTAACAAGACAAAACCTTACAGACTTTTTAAAAGAGGGGCATGTGCTGAACCAAAAAACAAATTACATCCTGAGATAGCCTCTCAACTAGATGATTCCGGAGCATTCTTTTGAATCCTAGCTAGGGTTTTATTGGTTAAGGACGTAAGGTCATTTATACACTGAAAGATCTCAGAGATAGGAGATCTAGACCTAGACAATGCCTATAAGGCACTTTGTGATGATGATGGCAAGCTCAAAGAAGAGCATAGACACTTAGAAGTGAAAGGTCTGATGAATGCACTTCATTTCCTGAAGGTTTTTAAGACAGAGTGGATTAAGATTATTCTAAGAAGAGTACATAACAATGCTTTGTGGTTGAACAAGCCAAAGGCTATAACAAAATATGTTATACATGCAGTAACAAGCTATCCAAAAATTGACAAACCTCAGTCTCATAAACATCCTTCTATTGCAGAAGTGGAAAATTTAACCAGAGCTAAATCTGACAAGAGGGCACTAAAAGTAAACACTATCACTGACACAGAGCTAAATTTTGGTGCTTGCGTGGTTGGATATAAGATATTTCAAGCTAGAATAATGAACAACATCTCTAGCATAGCAATGAGCACAGCCTACAAAATCATCAAACTGGGGAAGAAGATGGATCTAGCAGAGATCCTATTGCATCAATTTGAAGAGAACATGTGCACCATAAGGTCCTCAAGGAAAAACACATGTAAGTTCATTTCTCTTATAATATGTATATTCTTCTACTTCAAAGAGTACTTTCCTTCAATTGGAAAAGTAACATGGGACACCACCAGACCCATTACCATACAGATTAATGAGTACATTGAAACTCTAGGAACATATTTTGACAATGTTATGCATGAGTACTTTAAGGCAATTAAGGATATGCTACAAGCAAGGAATAGAATTCTTGAAAGTATTATTGAGGAATACAAAGATGACATTTTTTTATGGTGGATACTGACTTCACCTACATTCAAGCAGTAGTCCCAAGAAAATCCTAGTTAGAAAAACTTGACTATGAGATCGAGACTGGGTAAGCAACAAAAGAAATAAAAGAATTATTGAATGAACCCATTGACAACAAAAAAATGAGGTTTGGTACTTATGAGGAAGCCAAACAGAAAATTAAGTCAACACTTGTTGTCAAGAAGGTTGTAAAGTAGTCTAAGAGAATGGTGAAAAACATAAAGAAGAACTTGGACATATCTTCTGATAGAGAAGATGAAGAATAGGGTAAGGAGGAAGAATAGAGTAAGGAGGAAGACACTGAGGAATAGCTTCCCATCGGTGAAACTATAGAGATACAAGAATTAGAAGAAGGGAAATTTGATTCACCACCTCCTCCTCCAACGAAAAAGTCTAGAACAAGAAGCCAAATGACTAAGGATACTAGTCCATCGCCTATGGTAAAAGGAAAGGTGTACAAAAGGAAACCTGGATCTACAAAGGTTAAACCACCACCTAGGGCACCTGCCAAGAGGAGAAAGTATGTTTAAATAGATGAAGAACTAGAAGATACAGCAATGGATGAACCCGACACTGTCAGACTAGAAAAGGAAAAGGCAAAGCTTACATCGCCATCTAAAGACATTGATGACATATGTAAGTACATTTCTGAAACTACATCTGTTGGACACCCAAAGATTAAAAAATGGTTAAAATAAGATGCAGAAGAACAAAATAAGATAGAAGATGCACTAATTGCAAAAATGTGCAGACATTATTATGTCCCACTACACTTCAAAAAACAAGATGTTCCACAAGAACTCTTGAATAAGATTTCTTCTAGATTCACTTATGCACTTCATGAAGAGAAAAGAATTAGAGAAAGAGTATTGGTTTCTCTTATGTATGAATCCTCAAAATAAGAAATCAATGAAGTAATGGAGAAATACACAAAGAAATTCTCACCAAAGATGAGAGCTTACAAATTTCTTCAAGAGAAACTTATAAAGCTGGAGGAAGACACTCACAAAATGTGGAGTGGTATACTAAAACCTGCAGAGACAAACATTCCTACAAAGGGACCTATCAACACAGTAGGTCACTCAACAATTGAGTTAGAAAATGAAGAAGTGCAGATCACAGGTCAAAAACAAACAGATGTTATAGATTAAGATTGGTCAAAAGATGGCCAACATGATCAAGCACTGAATAGTCCCATCCACATTACCTTGGAGGATGAAGAAGTTACCAAAGAAGATCTAACAATTAAGGGTAACTTAGATGTGGATATTAACGATGAATCATGGTTAGACAACATTGTCAACATAATTATAGGAAAAGACCCTACAGCAGAGATCCAAAAAGATGAAGACATCAATGCTACTACAGAGGGTAAGACCGAAGAACAGGACAACTATTGACACTGTAGTTGTCAATATGCCAACTAATATGAATATATTGATAGATGCTATCGATATAAAGTCCATCTAGGACAAATCATCTAAGAAAGATGATGATATACCCAAAGATATGGGTACAGATGAAAATAAAGGGGAATCAAATACTCCAAAGGATACTGATATAGAAATGAAGGATGCCACCGATGAAAAGAAAGAACAAGAGGTAGAGAAAATGATAGAGGACACATCAAAGTAGATTTAAGAGCAAGGAAAGAGTGAGGAAGTAAAGAAAAATGAGGACATGAAACAAAAGGAAGATTCATCTATTGACACACCCAAGGATCATGAGGAGACGTCTTCACAAAACTGGTCGGTGATCATAGAATAGGTACAAAAGGATGCCTCAACCTCTTTACACTCACCAAAAAAATCTACACAATTACAGGCTTTGCAGATGGTATTACATCAATCTGCCACCACCAACCAGCCAAAGAAGAAGAAGAAGAAGAAGAAAATAGTAAAGAAGGACATTTTGGCTCACATTGGATGAAGTCATTGAAGTACCAAATTGGGACATCACCACTTTGGACAGTGACAAAATTCAAGAGTTTGGAGTACTTTGTCAACAAAAATCCATAGAAAAGAAGATGATCAAAGAACATAGAGAAAACATGGCACTTGAAAAAGCCAAAGAAATACTCCAACAACTGGTTCCTGAAGTAAAAATTGATGAAAATGCTTTAGTTAAGGAACAAATTGCTGTTCTTACTGACGCTATCACAGAGCAAGGGATAGAAGCTGACCAAGCAATGGAAGAACAAGCAGAGAAGAAATATCAATACAAGCTAATTGATAAGATAAGCCAAGAAGTGGCATTGAACAAGGTTAAACTCTCAGAACTTAGTGATGAACTAGAACCAATGATTGCACAAGAAATAACCTTAGTTTAGAAAATGTGCGCACATGACAAATTTGCAAAAGAGAACAGTGACAAAAATACAGAAATTGATTCTAATGTCACTAAGAGTGCACAAAGCCTAACCTCAAATGTCGAGAGCATAAAGGCACATCATGACATAATGATTGAGGCAAACATGATAAGATAGGAAATATGGGATGCTGAGACACAATTTAGAGGAGAAATTATAGAATTACAAGCACACATTTTACCAAATCTCACAATACTTCAGCAGCATATCTCAGAGGCTAGAAATCTGATAGCAACCATGGAGATGTCTGTCGTAGACAACATCTATAATATTCATGTAAGAATTTCACTAGAGCACATGGCTCTAGAAATGCTGAAAGAAAAATGGGAGAAAATGATGGAGGAAGTCAAATCCTCACATTCCCACCTTTTTGAAAAGTTGTAAGTACCTTTGTC
>MU226929.1:489848-519270 GCA_018584345.1 Thuja plicata | reverse complement strand
AATAGTATTTTTGGAGCTTCATAGGATATGTTTTATCAGCAATTGAAGATTGCATTTATCATCAGATCAAATACTTATGTAGTTGCATTCTAACAAGTGCATCACATCTAAAATCCTTTTGTAGAAGCTGGACTTAACCATCCTTTGTAAATCTCTTAATAGAGTGCACACTTAACAGTGTTGCTAAAGCTTCAAACGAAGCAGATCTTAATAGGTCTCCACTGTAATACTCCTAACAGGGTAGGTCATCAGAAGTGACCAAATTGTAAGCCTTAACTGGCTCTTCTTATCTGTAGTTACTGAATTTTGTGGGTAACAATCCCCACCATAGTTTTTACTTCCTTAACAGGAGTTTTCTACGATACCATATCTTGTGTTATGTGTTATCAAATTTCATGTATGTTTCTTTTACTGTTACACATCAAATGGAATGTATGATATGATTTCATATGCATAAATAAAGATGAACAGATAGATAAGTTATTTTACAAATTGATGACTAAGGGTTAATGGGCTAACCAAGAAAATTTTTAGTGGTACTGATTCACCCCTCCCTTCTCAGTACAAATTATCTCAATATAATTCCAACAGAATAAGATTTGAAGAAAAGGATAAAAAGAAGACTGAGGGAAATAGTTGAGTTATGGGTAAACACAAGGGTACTTGATCATTTGGCACATTGGAAAAGTTATATGTTGTTTATCTTTCACTGACAGCTCACTAAGAAGTTGATGGCAAGCAATGCGAAGTTGATGCCGAGCAAAGTGAAGTTGATGCCGAGAGAAGCCAGTGATGGCCGAGCACCAGTGAAATGCCGAGGAATATAGAGGCAACCAAGCAGAAGAACTCAATGGTGGTTGAGTGCTAGTATTTTGATTAATGATGAGATTTAAGATCTCTAGCTGACATAGTTGATTTTATTGGGATATGTAAAGTTAATTAAAGATTGATCCACGTTATTTAATGCATGGGTATTTGCAATTAATGCATGGACTCAAGATTTAATTAAAGACTACTTTGGAGAAGTAAATGGTAATGTAATGATGGGATGATCCATTGGGTCTGACCTAACCTAAGATTTATGATCTTGATTAAGCGGCAAAAGATTTGTCTGACCTAGATGAAGAGGTATGTGATAACCTCAAGGGGTTATTCATGTAAGGTGTATGTATGCAAGAGGATTGCATAGTTAATTTACTGATTGACATGACCTAGTAGAGAAGGCTGAACAGAGAAGTAGAGAATTGTATGAGAGATTTCTAGATGGATTTCCAAGAAGATCTAGAGTTTGAGATGAAAATAGAGGCCACTCAATAAGTTAGCATTAGAGCTGAAATTGGATCTAGATTGCAAGGTAAGTTGTATGTATTAGATCACAACTATTGATTACTTTCTAACCATTGTATCAGTTAAAATCCTTTAACAAGGTTGACCTAATAGTCATTGTATAAATCCTTTGAGCAAGGTGACATTCAAATTGGAATTTTCTAAGTCCTCTAACAAGGCCACTCCTGACAGGGTGATTAAATCCTTTAACCAAGTCACATTTGACAGTGTGTTTTGTAACCTTTAACAAGGTTGGCTCCTGACAGAGCTCACTCCAGAAGAGTGAAATTTTGGTAGTATGTTACTGGTGGTTTTTCCCATATTGGGTTTCCACATTAAATCATGGTGTCAAAATGTGTGAATGTTTATGTTGTGTTTTACTGTTAAGTTTCTGCAAGCTTATTTTATTAGTACAGTAAACTGCACACTTTTATATTATTGTTGCCGAGAAGATCTAAATTGTTCAAATCGGTATAAATTTTTAAATGGGCACATTTGGACCTGAGGATAACTAATTCACCCCCCCCNTTCCCCCCCCCCCCCCCCTCAGTTATTCTAAATTCATTCTAACAATTGGTATCAGAGCTTAGTTCTCTTGAAAACTATTTGAAGGTACTTGGAGCAAAAGATCAAGATGTATAAAAGGGAGGTACCGAAGTTGAAATAGGATAACTTTCCTGCATGGAAAAGTTTAATGAAATTTCACTTGGCTAGTGCTGGTGACTCTGCTAAATGTCATGTTGATCAAGAATATGTAGCCCCTACAGGAGTTCTCAACGCTGCACAGTTAAGAGAAAAGAAAGAACATAATCAAGCAATGTTGGAGATTGCATCATCCTTGAACTATCATGAGTTTGAAGACATAAAGGACTATACAAGTGAAAAGTAAATGTGGGATTCCCTGGAAACCATCTATGGAGGTGACACAAATGTCCTAAGAGCCAAATATGAAAGATTGAGAGGTAAGTTTGATGAAATGAAAATTTAAGAAGGAGAAAATATAGTTCAATATTATGTTAGGATAAAGGAAGTTTTAAATGCTATTAGTGGAGCCAAAGGAACCATTGATGATAACACCATCATGAGAAAGGTACTAAGAACACTTCTTCCTATTTATGCTATTAGAGTATCTACAATTCAAGAATTGAGATGTACTCCTGACAACAATTTGACTCTGGAAAGTTTGGTAAGTAGACTTACTACATTTGAGATCTCAAATTTTGATAACTATACCCCACAAGCCATTCAATCTGCATTAAAGTCCCATATGGTCCTCAACAAATCAAACAAAGGAAATAAATGTGTGGATAGTAATAGTGACACTTCTGATGATGATTGAGAAGAACTTAAGGCACTTATGGCAAGAAGACTATCTAGAGGAAAAGGAAAATTCAAAGGTAAACTTCCTATTATTTGTTTTTCATGTAACAAAGTTGGTCATATTGCTGCAAGATGTCCTGGTAAGAATGAAAAAGATGATAGAAGAGACAGCAAGTATAAAGATAGAAAGGATGACCGAGACTTCAGGAAGTACAAGGATTACAAAGACAAAGGTAAGAAATCCTGCTATATAGATGAAGAAGCTTCTAACAATGAATCTGATAAATCTGATGAAAATGATATAGAAATTGTGTATGTTGAAATGAAAGATGATTCTGATGATGATGAGAAAACTGCACTAATTTCTTATATGAGTAAAGGTGATCATTGGATTATTGATAGTAGTTGTTCACATCACATGACTGGTGATAAATATAAATTTGAAACCTTAGACTAGTGTAAAGGTGGTTATGTTAAATTTGGAAATGATACACCATGTTGTGTTAAAGGGAAAGGATCAATTCAATTGACTAAAAAAATCATATGTGATGATGTATATTGGGTTGATGATCTTAACTATAACTTATTGAGTGTTGCACAGCTGAATACTTCTGGTTACAGATTTGATTTCCATCACAAGCAAATATCTATGATGCCAATGGAGAATTAGTTGGAAGTGGTGAGCAGACAAAAGGTAACTTGTTTTATCTAGATTTAACTATTGAGACATGCTTGATTGCATAATACAGTGATGTTTGGTTATGGCATAAAAGGTTGTGTCATGTCAAATTTGATAACTTGGTAAGCATAAGAAAATTAAAAAAGGTTAGAGGGCTGCCTAAGTTGAAGAAACCTGAAAATGCAATGTGCAAGCAATGTCAATTGGGAAAGATGACTAAATCTAGTTTCAAGAGTAAAACTCATACTTCTGAGGATATTCTAGAATTGGTTCATACTAACCTTTGTGGACCTATTGGTGAGAAAAGTTACTGGGGAGACAAATATTTTATCTTATTTGTTGATAATTACTCTAGAATGATGACTGTTATGTTTCTTAAAGAAAAATATGATGCATTCCAGTTGTTTAAGTGGTACTTGGCAAAAGTTGAAAAGAAGACAGGTAAGAGTCTGAAATGTCTAAGATCTGATAGAGGAGGTGAGTTTATTTCTAATGAGTTTAACAAGTTTTGTAATGACAGATGTCTGCTCCTAGGAAACCACCACAGAATGGTATAGCTGAAAGAAGAAATCGATCTATCATGGATTGTGCTAGAACACTAATGATGGAGAAAAATGTTGCACAGAAATATTGGAGAGAAGCTATAAGTACAATAGTCTATACCTTGAACAGAGTACAAGTCAAGAAAGGTAGAAATACTACACCTTATGAGCTATAGTATGGATATGCACCTAGTGTAAGCTATTTTAAATTTTTTGGAAGTAGATGTTTCATACTGAAGGATAACATAAATGGAAAACTTGATGCTAAATGTGAGGAAGGCATGTTTCTTGGATATTCAACTAAAATTAAAGCATACAAGTGTTTGAATTCTAACACTAACAAAATTGTGGAAAGTGAAAATGTTAAAATTGATGAATATGCAGAAAGAAATGAAGCTGAAAGCATGACTGAGCCTGAGAGTTACAAATCATTCACCTATCCTGATGAGGAATATTCTAACGAATTACTTGAAACTGAGAATGAAGTTTCCAAGCAATAGTTCAAACCTGTCGAGTCACAGAATGAAATTGTTGGGCAATAGGAGGTGACTGCCAAGCTATCTAATGGAGATGTCGAGTCACCATTTCAACCTGAATTAAATATGAATGATCGATCTGAAGTAGAGAAAGAACCTAATTTGGCAAAGTATGTAAGAAGGCACCATAAACCTGATCAAATCATAGGAGAAAAGGATTCTACAATCATGACAAGAAGAAAATTGAGAGAAGATACCTGCTTATTATGTGATTTTGAGCCTAAAATAGTAAAAGATGCTTTAGACAATGAATACTAGATTCAAGCCATGAATAAAGAAATTGAACACATTTCAAAGAACAATACTTGGAGACTTGTACCTAGGCTGAATGAAAAAAATGTAATTGGTACTAAGTGGGTATTCAAAAAAAAGTTGAATGAACGTGGAGAGGTAACAAGAAATAAAGCTAGACTGGTATGCAAGGGTTATGCACAAGAGGAAAGAATTGACTATGGAGAGACATTCACTCCAGTTGCAATATTGGAAGGAGTAAGAACCTTACTTGCATATGCAACCTACAGTGGATTTAAAGTCTATCAAATGGATGTAAAGTCAGCATTTCTAAATGGTATATTAGAAGATGAAATATACATTGAACAAGCTGATGGATTTGTTGACCCAAGCAAAAGAAATATGGTTTACAAATTACACAAAGCACTATATGGACTGAAGCAAGCACCAAGAGCATGGTATGAGAGATTGCACAATTATCTGATGAAGATTGGATTTGCAAGAACAAATGACAACAACAATCTATATTTGAAGACAAAGCAAAGTAAAGGTACTTTATTAGAGGAAAGAATTGACTATGGAGAGACATTCACTCCAATTGCAATATTGGAAGGAGTAAGAACCTTACTTGCATATGCAACCTACAGTGGATTTAAAGTCTATCAAATGGATGTAAAGTCAGCATTTCTAAATGGTATATTGGAAGATGAAATATACATTGAACAAGTTGATGGATTTGTTGACCCAAGAAAAATAAATATGGTTTACAAATTACACAAAGCACTATATGGATTGAAGCAAGCACCAAGAGCATGGTATGAGAGATTGCACAATTATCTGATGAAGATTGGATTTGCAAGAACAAATGACGACAACAATATATATTTGAAGTCAAAGAAAAGTAAAGGTACTTTATTAGCTGAAATTTTTGTTGATGACATTATCTTTTGTGGACAAGATATGTTATGCCAAGCATTTGCAAAGGAAATGCAAACTAAATTTGAGATGTCTATGTTTGGTGAGACAAAAAAAATTTGTTGGTTTACAAATATATCAAATGAAGAATGGTATATATATTACTCAATCCAAATATGTCAAAGAGATACTAAAAACTTTTGGAATGGAAGATTCAAAACCAATGAGTACACCCATGGCTACTGGACAGAAGTTAACCAAAAATGATGAGACAAAAGAAGTAAATCAAACATTGTACAGATCAATGATTGGAAAACTACAATATATTGTACACAATAGACCTTTTATTGCATTAGCTGTTGGAATTGTTGCTATATTTTGTGCCAATCCCAAGGAAACTCATATAATGGAAGTAAAAAGGATTCTGATATTTTTGAAACGAATAGATGAATATGGTATGTATTACAAAAGGAATGATAAATTTTAACTCAGAGTATATATTGATTCTGATTGGGCTAGAAATGTTGATGATAGAAAAAGCACCACAGGAGGAGAATTTCTTTTGGGAAAAAGATTAGTTTATGGACAAGCAAGAAATAAAATTGCACCTCACAATCTACAGTTGAAGTCGAGTATATGGTAGCAACAGTTAATTTCTCTAATATTGTGTGGTTGAAGATACTAATGAAAGGTATGAAAGAAGAGATCACAAAAATAGTTGTCATATATTGTGATAACATGAGTTCCATTAATATTTCAAAGAACCCTGTAATACACTTTAAGACAAAGCATATAGTTATCAAGTATCATTACTTGAGGGAGCTAGTTTAGAAGAAAGAAGTGAGACTGGAGTATGTAAACACCAAGGAAAAATTAGTAGACATATTTACAAAGGTACTACCCAAGGATGCTCATGAGTATCTGTGAGGTAAATTAGGGGTGATTCCCCTAGCTAAGGCTAATTAGTTCAGAAAGGTACTATTGCATCAAATGCTATATTTATAATATTTTTTACATTGATGCACAGGAAGTCACACTTTAGGATGCTACCTAAAGTTGTGAAAAATAGATAAGGATAGAAAAAGATAATCAGTCATAAGCAAGATGATAGGAACAACATGATACAGAGTTTAGAATAGAATAATCTACATGATGGAGATGTCAACGTCTTTGGCATTGTTGTCAAAGAGGGGGAAATAATACTGAGAAAGATAGAGGGAGAATTTTACTGAAAGAGGGAGAGTTTAATACTTAGAGAAAAAGTGATTGATGAACAGAAACATAAAAACATCAATGTGATCACAGACACAGAGGGAGAAAAGTTTTACAAGATGAGAATCAGAATGAAGATTTGTTCATATCAAGGAACATAGGAAAAAATTTTGGATTGTATGGTAACTATGGTTGAAAATTATTATGTTATTGTTTAGTGTTTCCATTAATGCCAAAGAGAGAGATTGTTTGGAAAGATACAATGGAAATAATTATTGTTTTGTCATTGATGTCAAACCCTAATTGGTGAGACTATTTCTATCTATTTGAGTACCATATCTATTGATTGGTGAAGAATATTTGAAGAAAAGGATAACAAGAGGACCGAGGGAAACAGTTGAGTTATGGTTAAACACAAGGGTACTTGATCATTTGGCACACTGGAAAAGTGATATGTTGTTTATCTTTCACTGACAGTTCATTGAGAAGTTGATCTCGAGCAATGTGAAGTTGATGCTAAGAAAAGTGAAGTGGATGCCGACTAACACTAGTGATGGCCAAGCACTAGTGAAATGCCAAGGAATATAGAGGCGACCGAGCGGAAGAACTCAATGGTGGCTGAATGCCAGTATTTTGATTAATGATGAAATTTAATATCTTTGTCTGACATAGTTGATTTTATTGGGATATGTAAAGTTAATTAAAGATTGATCCATGTTATTTAATGCATGGGTAACCACAATTAATGCATGGACTCAAGATTTAGTTAAAGATTACTTTGGAGAAGTAAATGGTAATGTAATGATGGGATGATCTATTGGATCTGACCAACCTAAGATCTACAATCTTGATTAAGTGGAAAAATATTTATTTGACCTAGATGAAGAGGTATATGATAACCTCAAGGGGTTATTCATGTAAGGTGTGTGTATGCAAGAGGATTTCATAGTTAATTTATTGATTAGCATGACCTAGCAGAGAATGCTGAACAAAGAAGCAGAGAATTGCATGAGTGATTGCTTGATGGATTTCCATGCAGATCTTGAGTTTGAAATGAGAATGGAGGCCACTCAATAAGTTAGCATTAGAGCTGAAATTGGATCTGGATTTGCAAAGTAAGTTGTATGTATCAGATCACAACTGCTGATTACTTTCTAACCATTGTATCAGTTAAAATCCTTTAACAAGGTTGACCTAATAGTCATTGTATAAATCCTTTGAGCAAGGTGACATTCAAATTGGAATGTTCTAAGTCCTCTATCAAGGCCACTCTTGACAGGGTGATTAAATCCTTTAACCAAGTCACATTTGATAGTGTGTTTTGTAACCTTTAACAGGGTTGGCTACTAACAGAGCTCACTTTAGAAGAGTGAAATTTTGGTAGCATGTTACTGGTGGTTTTTCCCATATTGGGTTTCCACGTTAAATCATGGTGTCAAAATGTGTGAATTTTATGTTGTGTTTTACTATTAAGTTTCTGCAAGCTTATTTCATTAGTACAGTAAACTGCACACTTTTATATTATTGCTACTGAGCAGATTTAAATTATTCAAATTGGTATAAAGTTCTAAATGGGCACATCTAGACCTGAGGATAACTGATTCACCCCCCCCCCCCCCCCCCCCCCCTCTCAGTTATTCTAAATTCATTCTAACATTTACTTCAACCTAAACAAACTTTCAAGAAAAATTTGAGCTAAACTCTTCAGCGAGAAGATGAATCTGTTACACTTGTGAGTATAAAAAAATTGTTTTTTTTCTCATATGTTATGATCTTCAGTATGTGATATATAAATATATCATCTATTCTAAGTACTATTTATTACCATCTGCAAACTACTTGACAGCAATGATTTCAAAGAATATTTGGAAATGTTGCACCAATCTGAATTGGATCAATCATGATTTTCAAATCTTCTTCATCAATCACCTTCAACTATTTTCCAAGAGCAACACATTTCTCTATATGAATCTTGGTTTACATTTCCCTGTAATCCTGATACAAAATTTTTCCATGAAGTACGTCAGGGGTATAATGCATTCAAGAAAAAGGCTCTGGAGGATAATAAGTCTTTTGTACACCGTTTGCTTGGTAATTTGAAGCCATCAATGGAAACTTACAATCCTAAGTAATTAGTATACCATCGATGGCTTCATAATTATTAAGTGAAAGAGAGTTCTCTGATTTAGAACCCCCTTTGGTGACGATCCTATGTAGTTCCACATAGATACAACATGTCCCTTAGAAGACTTTTAATCTCACAATAGCTAAGAAACATAAATGTAGGCATCATGGTCACAATTCTTTGGAAACACAACATAAAAAACCAGGAGAACATATCATGTTAGAAGGCCTAGATGGGCAAAAATTCAATGGTACAATTATGGTCTTGTAAAGATAAATTGATATGGAATTTTAGAAATGTTTTTTGCATGATTATGAACTGAAGATGGGGAATTTTCTAGTGTTCAAATATGTTTCAAAATCTTTTTTTAGAGTGAAGATATTCGATACAACAGGTTGTGAGAAAAATCAAACATAAAGGAAATCATCCTTTATTGGACAAAACTATCTCTTACCAAGAAAGGAGAATTTCCTTTCTATTTGATTTTTCTCACAAGGTGTTGTATCGAATATCTTCACTTTAAAAAAATATTTTGAAATATATTTGAACACTAGAAAATTCCCCATCTTCAATTCATAATTATGTACAAACTTTTCCCAGCCTTGCTGAAATTCTAGTTCCACTTTATCTATATAAGACCATAATTGTACATTGAATTTATGCCCATATGGGGCCTTCTAACACTATATATTCTATGCAACTACACGTGCATTCTCAATTTAGAGAGGGAAAATATTATTTTGGATGCGAGGGAGAGAAGCCAAACACATAAAGAATATGCACATAAACACGATAACTGGGAAACATAAATGTAGATATCACAACAACTGAGAAACATAAATGTAGATATCATGGTCACAATTGTTTGGAGATACAACATAATTGAGTGGTATACCTAGATGATGCAACACAACCACTACTCCTCTAGTTCTAAGTTGGCACTGCAAGATCCAAAAACTATAGATAAGGAATAAATTTAGAGAGCAGAGGAGGGATGTAATGACCAAAATAATATAGGGTCCCTATATTATTTCAGTCATTATGGCCCTCCTCCTCCACTCTCTAAATTTATTCCTTATCTATGGTTTTTGGATCCTGCAGTGCCAACTTAGAACTAGAGGAGTAGCGGTTGCGTTGCATTCTCTAGGTATACCAATCAATTATGTTGTGTCTCCAAACAATTGTGACCATTATGCCTATATTTATGTTTCTCAGCTGTTGTATCCTAGGATCCCTTATGACCCTTTATGACCCTTTACAATCCCTAAGATTACATCTTAGAGATCTTAAAGTGTCGTAAAGGGTCATAAGAGGCTCCTAGGAGGGGCCAGATGAGCTTCCACCTTCACGTGGTTGGCCCTGTTAAGTAGAGAATGTTAAACTGTTCTCGAAACAAAGAGAAGCTCAATATTTTAAGGTCTCATTCCATGCACATGAAAAATGTTTTTTTTTTAAAATAGCATACCATCACAATTGTGACGGTATTTAGAGGATGACCGATGCCAAAACACTACATGCAACATCCAGATGTCAGGATAGTCTGATAGCTGGACGTCGCATGTACAACATGTCCATCACATAGCTGTCATAATGGAGACACTCATAATGTGTAACGATGACATACTAATCCTCATAGTTGGTGCATATAACAATAGACATAGCAACCATTGGTGATTCTAACACCAAAACTGTGACACCAGTCTGTGTCACTTTCCTGACACAGTAGTGTCATAATTGCGACACATAGCCATCAAAAAGAGGTCTCAAATGTACTAGTTCCATCACTTCTGAGCATTAAATTTTCACTGCAGAAAAAACACATTAGCCATTACTTTGTCTGAGTTCAAAATCTCACAACTAATGATTCACAACTATTACTTTAGTCTTTTAAAATATAATCGTCAATCTTGACAACTTTCCTTTGTATCAGATGGTGCACAATAAGTCTTTTATAATGTTCATCTCTTTGGACATGTGTCACAACGGTGCATTCCCTCAAAGGTTATATTTCAAACAGTTTTAATCTGAGGCTTTACACCCACCATTGGATCTTGATATACTTTCCTATGTTTTACCTTACTTTATGTTGCCAGTAGGTCTCATCTCTTTGGACACATGTCACCGTGGCACGTTCCCTTGAAGATTATATTTTGATCACTTTATGCTCAAGGCTTAGCGTTAGCCATTAGATCTTTACTAACTTGTCTTATCTTTATTCAACCAATTTTCTACCAACCACGGTATCAACTTGCTTCAATGGGACATGCATCACCACAACACGTTCCCTTAATTCTTAACATCCTTTCATCTTGTGTTTGAGGTTTAGCACTAGCCGTTAGATTCTTTTGAAGATGCCACTGATTTATTTGATCCTTTATTACAATGTTGGGCCCACTATATGCCACGCATCACCATGGCACTTTCCCTTAATGGTTATTCCGTCTACATATTTATTATGAGGCTTTGCGACTACCATCAGATCAAATCTAATTTCTACTCTATTTAAATTTAGATTTATGACCATGCCTAGACCCACTTAGACATGTGTCATCACATCACATTCCCTTGAAGGTTAACTTCACATCACCTTTCATATTAAGGAAAAGTACGGGCCGTTAGATCAAAAAGCATCTACGATGATCTTCTGACTTTCATTTCAACTATAGTTGGTCCCGCCAGATACACGTGGCATCGTGGCGCAATGCCTTGAAGCATAAATCTTGGTCATCTTCATCTTGTGGGATGCGTGAACCATTAGATCAAAACAAACTTGCCCGACACATGATTTAATATAAATAAAAGACTTACAGACTCTCAACTTAGGAAAAACTGAAGTGCTTAGAGGTTTATGAACTATTGAACACAACCCCGCTTAGTAAACACATGGTAGACACATAACTTAAGTGTTGAAAAAGGTAATTTAAAAATAGAAACTGCTCCAACACTTATGGTTTAAAGACATTATTTACAGTTGAAGGCTTTAAACAAGGGTTTCAAAATTTAAACCTGACATTAAATTGAAGCTTGCAGACCAAGGACTCACATAATTGAAATTTTTTTTAAATAGAACTAACAGGTCCAATATCACATCATGGACAATAATGATGGAGAAGATGAAAGACAAGTTCCTTCCTGAAGATTACAAAGTGTAGTTGTACAAGAGGATGCAAGGACTGAAACAAAAGGACATGGATGTCTCAAAGTATACAGAGGAATTCCACAAGCTTGACATTAGAGAAGCACATGATGAAGATGTGGAAGAGAAGGTAGCATGGTACCTTGGAGGATTAAGGTACAACATTCAAGATGAAATGTCAATGGCTACACCTATAACCTTGGAGGAGTGTTTCAAGTTAGCCATGAAGGATGAGGATAAGTTGATAAGGAGACAAGGTAGCCAAGGAAGTGGAAGAGGTCAAGAAAACAAAGGAAGAGGTGGCAAGTCCAATGAAGGAAAGGTGTAAAATAATAATGAAAAAGGAAAGGAGGTAGTTCAGATACAAGAAAAAGAGGAGGAAATATATATGATAGGGTCAATGGTGTATTTACTGGTACATTCTTTACATGTGGAGAAATAGGGAATCAATCCTACAAATGTCCTGAGAAAGATGTAGACATCAAGAAGGTGGAGAGAAGAGTCACTTTGACACAAGATGAAGTAGAGGACAAGAAGGAATAAAGAGTACCACTTGTAGTAGATCTAATCATGGAAGGAGACTTCTTGATGGTAAGAAGAAGATAAGAATTGCCAAAGGAAACTAAGGTATGAATTTTCAGAACTAATTGTGAAAGTCATGGTAAAATTTATAGGATGATCATTGATTCTGGTTAATTTGATAATTTGGTATCTTATGAGATGGTAAAAAAATTGAATTTGAAAATATTTCCTATTGCTAAACCATACAAGGCATCATGGGTGAGTGATGAGAAAAATATTGTTGTTAGGGAACAAGCATATGTGGATTTTTCAAATGGAGCATAGAGTGATAGGGTTTTATGTGATATAATCCTTATGAACTATTGTCATATTATTCTTGGAAGGCCATGACAAGCCTCTTTTAATATAGTTCATTTTGGTTTATCAAATGGGTATGTTTTGCATAAGGATGGTGAGAAATTCACACTTACTCCTTTACCGAGTGATGGTATTAAAGAAGAAAGAATTGTGTGTTTTGGTGCAAAGAAGTATGTTAGTTTGTAGAGGCAGACAAGGAGTGGACCTAAGGATTCAAGTATGAAGCATAAGACTTCATTGGTGGTGAAGAAAAGTGCAGTTGATGCTAAGGAGTGCAAGAATTATAATTTGTAGCAGGCAGTGAGTAAAAAAGGAGTGTTTATAGGAACACTTTCATATCCAATTGTATCACCAATGAAGGGTGATATTGCTATGTCTATAAAGGGAAGATAAAGGTGTCTATTTGATCCTAAGGAGCAGATGAAATGGTAGTTTGAGAGGACACAAGTTGACTATCCTAAACATCAATCTTACAAGGACAATGGTTGTAATAAGTTTTCTTTTGTTGGTTATAACAATTTGAATGCATGTTGCAGACATGATAAGGATGTTAATTTGTAGATGAGACGTTGCAGGTATCCATCAAGAAGGATGGGTGGAAAGAATACCAATTATTTTAACTCTTGGGACAAGAGTTGCTTTGAAGGTGGGGTGCATGTACAAACAAAAAAATATTTTTATATACCAAAAAGAACATAGAATATATAGAAAAATATCTAGTTGTATATGTTGTATACTGAAGATAAAGGATATACAACATTGATAAATTTGAATTGGGATATATTGAAGCCAATAATGGAAATATGTAATTCTCAATTTGATAAAGATGTAATAAGTCCTAGAAGTCTTGGTAAAGGACTTAGGACCAAATTTGATGTAAGGGTGGCCAATAGTGCCAACAAGGGATCTAAGTTGATTAGTGGGGTCAATTAGGTCTTAGAAGAAATAATAAATTGATTGGGATAATTTAATATGTTTTCAATACAAATATGCAATAAAATTTAAGTTAGAAATTCAAATTTTTGAATTCTAAAAGCTAGGAGAGATTAGAAGGGGAAGTTGATTTAGAGTGTTTTACTCTTAACTAAGTGATGAAACCAATCCAAATTGATTTGAGATTTTTTTTCAAATGTTTATAAATCCTCTTATGGCCATTTTATGGTTAGAGGCAATCAGGGGATTGACTAGTGTATGGAATGTCTCAGAAAATGCAATAAATCTCAAAATTTTGTATCTTCTTTCTATGATTTTTCTTACATAAGTGTTTCATTGTGTTTCAAGATTAATTAGAGATGGTTCTATAATAATTTTAAACACCATTGAATTCTTAGAAAGTCTATTTGTTTTAGTTTCAATCCATTGATATTGATTGTCTTCATTAGGTGTCTGTTTTTCCTTGACAACTTGACAAAACTTCAAATGTGAAAGCATCATTACATGAATTTTATTTTTTGTTCCTTATGGAATTATGCATAAATGACATGTAAAATACTTTTCTAACATTATATGTTGTAGAAGACTTGATTTGACAGGGTGATCACCAAATTGGTATGTTGAAACTTGAAGGAATTGCTTGGAACAAAGAAGCAATGAGAAAATGTCCTTAAGAAGGACCCAATATGGTGTTGTGGATTATCTTATAATGGGGTATGAATGATGAATCCACCATTCGTTAAGCCCAGAAGTGAGTGGAATTCATACATTTAGGAATCCTTAGATTTAGGGGTTGTTTGAAGCCATATCTAAGGGTTTCATACTTGTCAGGGTCTGAGGACCAAATTGATTGGATTTTCCTTGTTTTGGAGTCATTTATAGAGACTTTTTAAATTCTTGTTGTTTGGTAGTAGCTACAACTTATACTTCATTTGTAAATGCACACAATTATCCCTCTTGAAAATAGAGTACAGTCAGTTTTTGGGATTGGTTGTCCAAAGTAACCATATGAAATTTTTGGATATGTTTTGTGCAAGGATAATGAGTATCCATTAACCTATTTTTTTCTAGAAGTTGTTTGGAGAAGTTGTGAGTAAAGTGGAGAATTAGGTCAGTGTTGGGATATAAGGAGCCTAGGCCTAATAGGTGAATTTGAAGGTGAGAGTGTTGGGTGGGGTTTCTAACAAAATAAGATTTTGGAACCTTTTTTAATTGATCTTATCCAGTACTAGGAACCATTTTTGGCTTGGGGTAAAGTCTTGTTTGGATTTTGGGACCCTTGAAGTATTTGGTGTCTATAGGTCTCTTGGAGTGTTTTCGGAACCTTGTATTTCCCTTATAAATCTATCCTTTCTTTGCAACCTTGATCAAATCAATAACTACCCTATAACTCTACATCAACTATACCTTGTTAAAGGTATTACAATGGAAATGCACATGCATTTAGACACACTGCCTAGAGATCACTGCTCAAATACAAAAGGGATACAACCCTGTGGAAGGATCACTTCCTTACAAATATATGGACAAAACTCCACAATGGACAACAATCCACATATGATGAATTGGATAATAACATCTTCAACATGCCTAAGTTAGTTCCATTGAAGTACATATATAGATTTTTTTTCTACTAGATCTCTACCTTAATTAGAGATTCCACTCATACCTCTTGCACACTTCCACTCGCATCCACACTCACACACATACACACATGATCACAAGATCATTACATTTATACAATTCTAAACCTTGAAGAAATAAACAAGGTCGGCTAAAATATCACCATCTAATTATATAAATTAAAATCATATAAAAATATAATATTTAATGAGAACCAATCCATGTCAACTAAGACATAACTTAGACCATGAACTCCATCCTTGAACATGGTAGGCATCTAATAATCACACCTTGAACACGAATAATATGAACTCACCAACATAAAACTACCAAATGTGATCACACCAATCAATATGAACCAAAAAAAAAATAGAAGTATGATCTAGAAACATCCACAAATATCATGAATAATCTTGAGAACATCCACATCAAATCAAATCTCTGAAATCATTAGTATCTCTGAACTTAACCTCAAGAACACAATAATATTGAATTTCAATGAAGAAAAAATTCTTATAGGTCTCCAAATCATGAACCAATAGTGTTGAGGACACACATAAATGTTGCAAACATGCTACAAAGATCCACATATCAAGATATTTCTATGTTGAACCATATCAAACCAAATATTGGCATACTATCACCATTGAACATTCAACAATACCAATCTCAACACGAAAACCAATAACTCATTAAAATCACCATGTGAACCTCTGTAAGTTGACATGAATCAACTTCAAACATCCCTCAGAACAACTATACCATCCATAGATTTTGATATTCAATACAATAGTTGCACCAGACCAAACATCTCATTGAACGTCACAAGAACACTATCTCAAACAGTAGAAATATGTTGACATCAATGAAAAACATCAACGTCAACACATATATGCATAATATTCCAACATGAACTCTTTTGGTAGTGTTAATAATATCTTGAGTATGGAATTTGTGTCTTCTAGATGTCCACTAGTAGCTCTGATTCTATCAACAACATCAGTAACCTTGTAAATGTAGTTTTCAACACTATCATCTTATGCCTTCCTTAGGACCTCATAATTATATTTGAAATTCACCAAGCTTGATTGTTTTGTCTTTAAATATATTTCATACACCAAGACCAAATTATCCGAGATCTCTTTAGCACCTTTCACACCTTTTTCCTTCCCAAATGTTGTGTCACATAGGCTACTAAAAAAAATTACTCATGCTTTCATATTAGCTTTCTTTTGTATTTCTTCTTCAATAGTTAACAGTATTCCAAAAGAAGGATAAAAACCAGTATGAATTACCTCTCAAATACCATTCTATAAGGTTTCTAGATATATTTCCATCTTGTCCTTCTAGTAAATAAAATTAGTGGCATCAAATACTGGAGCTTAAAATGTAAGTTATGTGTCATCTCAGATTTGCGTCAAATGGTTAAGCTTCTTCTAGAGGAACTAGGCTCTGATACCAAGTATTGAACACACTTCGAATGATGGGGAGGAGGGGATGAACTATCATGAACCAAAAAAAACTCATTAACTAACTTCAATAATCACCACATAGAACAATAAGTAAGTAATAAACATAACCGACAATATGTGAACACCCAAATTTTATACATGAAAAAATCAAACCAGGGAAAACCACAGTGAGAACTTGCTCATAGATAATTCTTCACTAATGTATAGATCTTACTAAAAAATATGATAGGATTTCACTTCTTTGAACTTGCAACCAAAGGCTCACTGCTAATACAACAATGAATACAAATAGGATCTCGCTGCTCTGGACTCACAAACAAAGGCTCAATGTCAAACAAGTAAGATACAACAAAAAAATTATGCACTCAAGACTCATTGTCTTAGGAACATAAAACTCTTTAGAGAAATAAGAAACTATTCTCCTAAGAATGTAGATGATTTTCACAACACTACCAAACTTAGCAATACCCAAATACTGCATTTTCTTCACTGCCACTGTCACTAAACTCTGCTCTACTAAATGTAGTTTTTCACCAGTTTGCACACTGTTTACTTGCTTCACATCTTACCATTTTCCAAAGCATAAAATATACTTATATACAAGGTAATTCATTGAATATTACAATAGGGTTGGCCATGCCAAAAGGATATTACCATTTAAGTTACAAGTTGACCAAGGCAATAAGTTCCTACTCCAGAATCATTCAAATCAAACCATAAAGTGGACCCAAATGGATAAGAGATAAACATTAAATATATATAGGTCACATATAGCATGAAACCATATGAATAAGAAATAATCATTAAATGCAATACTCTAGACCTAAATCAGAAAACATGATCCACTCTAGGAGAGAGAGGGACCATGAGCACACTACACATAGCCCATTGCCAAATCCACAATCACCTAAACAAATAAAGCAATCTCAAAAGTGTAGAAACATGTTGGACAAGGTACTACTTAACTTGGCAATAGAATCTGAACCTCCACACACTGTGCAGTGAGATCCATAAGCCACATTAGAAACACTAGCACATGCCAGAAGTCCATGTTAGAATTTGTCACAACATATCTCCAGAACAAAAAAACAAGTGAACAGAACTGCAAAACTAAATAACACAATTTCTAGACCACCATGAACAATTTCCAGATCACCAAATTAGAACACCACAACCAGGACCAAAACTTGAAACCATCTGCATAAGTAGTAGCACATCCTCAAGTCTGATTTTTGAAGAAGTAACCTTCCAAAAAGAACAAAATGAAGTATTGTTAACTAAAACTGTAAAACTATAAATTACACTGATTACTGAACCATAGACATCCGAATCTCACAAAATTATCGATATAAGATTACAACGTTGAAGCACTATAAAACATTATCTTCTCAAGATCATAGAATACATAATTGTCTTCCATTGTTATGATTTTCTTCTACTCCACTGTAGCACTATTCTGATGGTGACATTATTTTTCCATTAGTATGCAAAGAAGACCTTCAGTAAACCTACACCAAAAGATACACTTTCAGAGATCATCAAAAGTACAAATATCAGAGATCACCAAAACTCCCAAATGCAACCCAATAGGAGCAACCCAACATAGCCACCCGATGAGACAAATCTCAAGTGAAACCAAAAGAGCAGAAACAGAGGAAACAGACACAGCCAAGGAGCCCGATAGACAGTTCAATCAAAGGAACACCGAAAGATAGGAAAACTAATTTCTATGAAATTTGAGCATCAGACACCGAAAGTCAGTTACATCCCAAAAAAAGTGGATCTAACTTCCACATTAGATAAAAAAATTGTATTCTATTTATAGAGTCTTGATTTTTATTAAAACCATTACTTAAGGGACAAGAAACATTAATGTAAGTGTTTTAATCAGTCTAACTGATTTAAAACATATAGACTAGAAGAGCAAGGTAAAGTTGTAATCCTATGATCATAGAGTTAATGTTGTAATACGTGAAACTATATTAGGTCATATTATCTTATAAATAGATGTTGTAGTCATTCATTATTATGGATGAGAGGATGAATGTAGCCTACGAGCACATCTATGGATCAGACTGAGAGTTTCAAGAAGTAGAACAATAAAAGGTGAATTTGATTATCAAGAACCAAGAATAGAGGTTACCGAGCAACAGAGGTATTATTCAATCACATTAGGTGATACACTTATACATGTAATATTTAATGGATTTGTAATCAGTAAAAGGAGATTTCATACACTCAGATCAAAGTGTAATTTTCTTACATTCTAACAAGTGAAGCAAAGTGTAAAAATCCTTTTAAGGAAGGCAGATTTAACAATCCTATTGTAAATCTCTTAACCGAGTGCACACTAAATAGTGTTGCTAAAGCTCTTAACAGAGACACAACACTTCAATAAATAATTGCATTAGTGAAAACAAGGGGTTAGCAAACATAAAAATCACTAAAATTGATCTATTGCTTCCTATCTAGGAGGAGTATGAAAAATGACATAATAGCCCTCAGATTATGCATATTCCAGTGACAAATACAACCTAAGAATGGAAGATTCAAATGAAAATTAATCTAAATTATTCAAAAACATGCATTCTAGCTCTAAATGAAGATTATAACAATATAAAATAGAAAGAAGCTAGAAAGCACTTTGAAAATCCCTAAAACATGAGCAACATGAGATTGCTCCTTCAATTCTCCAAATATGGGCAGCATAAGGATGCTTTCAACACTTCAAAATTAGGAGCATTACAAAAATATATTTCATAAAATCAAGGGCCATTTGAGCTCAAAATCCATCCTATTTATAGGAGAAATGGAGGAAGGGGAGAAGACTCTAGAAGGGCTTCCATTAATGAGGGTGTAAGACTCATTAATGAGGTATGGGTGGAAGGAATATATAAGAGCCATTAATGCTTCATTTATGAAAGTATTAATGAGGTATGGGTGAGGTTTTAAGAAGCATGGGTGAGGGTTTAGAGTCAAGCCTGAAAACTTCAAGACTTTAGGGGGAGGGTTGAATTCCTAATCACACCTTAATGGAATGTGAAAAGCTTAAGGGTAGCTTAGGATTAGGATTAAGGCTTAAGGGATGTGATTAAGGAGATAGAGATGGGAGGAGAGAGAATGAGTGGAGGGGGGATTAGCTAATTAGGGTTAATTAGCTAATTAAGAATAATTAGAATGTGAGAAGGGGTTGGGATGAGTTTGAACACATGGTTGGACACTTGAGATTGGTTAGGTTTGAGGGAATATTAATAAAATGAATTGTTGTAACAACATATTCACTCAATAATAGGGATTTAATTAATCATTTAAGCCTTTGATTGCTTTGTAATAATTAATTAGGACTATAGCCAAATTGAATGAATTAGAATAGGGGATTGATTTTGCAAGTGATGAGGTATACATAGGATTCCATTTAATTCCTTTTAAATTAATTACCTTAGCCAGATATGATTTGAACTGATTGAATTGAATTGATTGGATTGGCTAAAGTGATTGATGTAAATTAGTGATTAGATCACTTAGGAGATTAAATCTGATTTGAATAAATTATGCCAGCCGATTGAAGAGTTGTCTGAACATAATTGGGGGTATGATTACACTTAGGGAAAATAGGGTCTATTGTCAAAGAAGACCAAATCTAGGTGGTTACATTGTCCCCTCTTTGAATTGATGTGCGAGTAGCGCATTGATTCAAAGAAATTTTTTGATGTTGACTTCAGAAAGATTGAGAATTTTTCTCATGATCGAACGAAATGCCTGATGAGATCAGTCTCGCACTTGATCGAGCTAAACTGATAGTATTGATTTTGAAATTGGTTGTCATCCAAAGATCAATAAAAGATCTTAAAGATATCAATTCTAAACTTGGTTTTTGTCCAAAGATTGATAATACTGATTCTGAACTTGGTTGTCGTCCAAAAGTCAGTATGAAGCTGCCAGGAGCTTAGTAAGAATCTTTTAAAATGAGGAAACACAAGATATCTAGCTTATGAGAACCAGAGCTTTTTATCCAATAGTCCCAACTTAGTCAAGAAAATTGTCATGCCCCTATTTTATTTGATAACGAAGTCATTTTAATGTTGTTTTGAGCAAAACTTTGATTGATGATAGTGTGATCATGCCCCCTCAAGAATGAAATCGAAGGAAAGAAATGAAATCCCTTTGTTGAAAGAACGTATCACTTGTATGGAACGGTTAGATTAAGTAAGAATTGATTAGAAGAAGTGAAGAAACGGGGGTGTGTTTTGAGAAAACACATAGGTACCAAGTTAATTACATTCTGAAAAGGTGACTTTGATTTTTTTCCCAATAGATCAAAGATTTCAGGAATCATGGATATGTAAATATCTTGGATTTCAGATGAATTAAAAATAGAAATGAGTTTGAGCTCAAATCCTTATGTTGGTTCTTTCAAAAATGCATCATGCAATCTCTAAATGCATCTATATGCAAACTATTAGGACTTTGTCAATGATTTGTAGATATTGGAACATTTTATCATCATTGGGTGCTTTTGGAATGGATACTATCAGATAGTACAACAATCACTAATACCCACTGATATTATGAAAGCATGAATACTATGTTATATTTGGAATGTCAGAATTAGAGTTAGGCATCAAGGCATAGAAGCCA
Source organism: Thuja plicata (assembly GCA_018584345.1). Lineage (NCBI taxonomy): Eukaryota > Viridiplantae > Streptophyta > Pinopsida > Cupressales > Cupressaceae > Thuja > Thuja plicata. Next base: position 497,703 of record MU226929.1, on the reverse strand, counting down.
GGATAACAAAATAGTATCCTTCCTTTTAATATATTAGAATTTGTGTAAGGCAAGATATTGGACCCGCAATGACCTTGAAAATTCATATCCTTGGGTACATTATGCTTCGTATACCTTAGTGAGAATCTAAGTTGGAAAAAAGACAAGGAGATTGTTTCAAATTTACTGTAGTTTACACATAACAAAGATTGATATATATGTGGCTATCCACTCATGCTGGCAGCTCTTACCATAAACATCCAAGTTAGGTGAAATTTATAGGATCATTTGGAACAATCACTATATGCAGAAGACCAAGAAAATGTTATGTCTCCCATCCTTGTGACTCTTTGTCTTTGCACAGATGTCATGGAGTAACTGGGAAGACATAACAACTTATCAATTGTGAATCAATCAAATAAAATTCATAACTACTTAGATGCACCTAGTTAAAACATCATTAGTGCATAAAAGAGTTATAATAAAACCAAGATCAAATTGTGTTTAGGTAGTATTGAGAAATACTATTGATTCATTTTTCAAGCGAAGTAGAGATTCAACAATCAAAAAGTCAAAATTCAAGAAAATAGGTGTTCCATGTCTGTGTACATCATTATTCATGTTTGCAATCCAATATAGGTCATAGAAACATCGTTCATGTTAGTGCAATGTTTGTGTCACCTTTATGTCATGACAATGATAGTGGTAGTGAAAGTATCAAAAAGCATTGTATCACGAGGAAAACCATCTTATGAAAACCTAGTAGACATAACCTATCAGACTAGAAAAGATGCCCCTAGTGCAGAATGAATTGATCCTAAGACAGAAATATAGACAAATCCCAAACAAGGATAATATTATTGTAAGGAAACAAATTCAATGTTTAGCACAGGTGTAATCATGGAGGCATTGTATCAGTAGTGTATTAATAGATGGAGCGTTGAACACAAGTGACACCTGATTGCCAGGTTTTCACCACTTGGCAAGATCTTTTCTTTCTTTTTTCTACCAAGATGCCTCTTTTACTAGGTTGTCATCAAGGCACTTTTCTTTTTTTCAATTTTTTTTTGCTATTTTTTTGTTTTTTGAATGTTTTTTCCATATCAAGTCGCCTATTTGCCAGGTTTTCACCAAGGATACCTTTCTTCAAGACTTTTTCCACTTTTTTTTTTGGGGATTTCTTCAGGATCATTTTTCTAAATGTTTTTGGTATTTCCTGAAAAACTATTTCACTGTATAGGCTCTGCTAGCCGAACATCAAGTGTACAACCACTTTAAATGTAGAGTGTTGATAGGATCTAGAAGAACATCTCCCTTAGGTGTAGCTAGTTGATAAGCTCTAGTCCCAAAAGTGGCAGTGATAACATAAGGTCCTAGCCAGTTAGGTTCAAAATTTCCTTTCTTCTCTTTGTTGGGTTGGTTCTTAGGATTCTCCTTTAATTAAGACTAGATTCCCCACTTCAAATTTTTGTGGTTTGACCTTCTTGTTGTAGCCTTTGGACATATGTTCTTAGTACACTTTCAAATGGTCGAATGTCTGTTGTCTATGCTCATCTAGTAGGTCTAAAGAATTCACCCTATCAATGTGATAGTGCTCATCGGTAACAAGACCTTGCAAAGATATCCGCAAAGATGGGATTTCAACCTCAATAGGTAGTACCACTTCAGTGCCATAGACTAGAGAAAATGGCATGGCTCTAGTTGGTGTTCTGATGCTTGCTCTATAGGTCCATAGTGCTAGATTTAGTTGTAGATGCCAGTCTCTACTAGACTTACTCACAATTTTGTGTAGGATTTTCAGAATATTTTTATTGGATGCCTCAGCTTGTCTATTACCTTGAGGGTAATAGATTGAGGAGCAATGTTGAGTGATATGGAACTATTCACAAAGTTCATCAATGTCTTGATTTTAAAATTGGCCCCCATTGTCTATTATAATTGAAGAGGGTATCCCATATCTACAAATAATATAGTTTAGAATGAACATAGCCACTTGTTTTCCAGTTGCTTTGATTAGCAGAACGGCCTCGACCCACTTTGTGAAATACTCAGTGGCTGTAATGATGAACTTGTGTCCATTTGAAGAATTGGGATATATTTTTCCAACCAAGTCAAAGTCCCATTGTTGAAATGGCTAATGTGTAATGAAAGGTATAAGTTTTCTGGCTCGAGCATGGATGAGATTTCCATGTGTTTGAAATTTAAGACATTTTTTTGAGAACTGACTAGCATCTTTTTCCATGGTAGGCTAGTAATGGCCTACTCTAAGTAGTTTCTTTTCTAGTGAAAATTTGTTTGAATGTGATCCACATACACCTTTGTGGACTTATTTTAATGTGAGATCAGACTCTTCGAGTTCTAAACATCTATGAAGCGTACCATCTAGACCTTGTCAATATAAGTTATTAGTTATGAGGACATAACGTGATGCTATCCTAATCAAGGCTCTTTTCTCATTTCTAGATAGATTAGTAGGAATGGTTTGGTTAGTGAGATAGACAATGATATTGTCATACTGAGATTGATTGGGGGTGTTTAAAGCACATATTACTTAGTATTCAGGGGTATCAAAGGCTAGATAGGATAATTCTTCCACCAAGAAGTCATAGAAAAATTGATGTTCTTCTAGTTGTAACATGGATGCCAATGTAGCCATAGCATCTGCAGCTTTGTTCTTTGTTCTGGGTACCTACTAGAATGTGACGAAGACAAAGTATTTCTTTAGGTCATCAATCAGTTTCTTGTTGGGTGTGAACTTTTCATCTTTTGTCTGGTAATGTCCATTAACTTGATTGATAACGAGCTGGGAGTCACCGTACACGTGTAACTCTACAATCTTCCACTCCATGGCAAGCTTAAGACCATTGACCAGTGCCTTATATTTTGAAATGTTGTTCATGCATGGGAACATCAATTTGTAAGACTTGGGTATCTTGTAGCCTTGAGGAGTTATAAAGAGAACTCCTACCCCAGAACCTTGTTGTGTGAAAGAACCATCAAAATACATCTTCCATGGGTACTCAATTAAATGCATAATTATTTCATCAGGAATTCAATCCTTAGAGGTTCATCATCTTAAAGTGGTGAATCAGCTAGCTGATCAGCGAGGACTTGTCCTTTAATAGCTCTCTTATCCACATACTCAATGTCAAATTCACTTAGAATGAGGACCCATTTTTCCAGATGCCCGGTTAATGTTGTTTTTCTCAAAAGGTACTTTAGAGGATCAATCTTAGCAATGAGCCTTATTGTATGTGAGAGCATGTAGTGTCTCAATTTTTGTGATGCGAAGACAACATCTAAGCATGCTTTTTCAATAATGTTGTAATTGAGCTCATAAGAGACTAGCATTCTACTGATGTAGTAAATAGCTCTTTCTTTCTTAGTTTCATCCTCTTGTGCTAGCAATACTCTTAGGGCCCATTTGGTTGCACCCCATAACTGGGTTATGCCTCCCATAACCCGGTTATGGGGTGCAATTCCCTGTTTGAGAACCCTTTTACAAAATGTGAATGTGGATTTGTGTGACCCCATTTTTCCAAAAATGCGGATGTCGGAATTCCACCTCAGGAGGTGGAATGACTTTGGAATCCACGGTTTTGGGCTCAAATAAGCCCATTTTAATCTTCCCGTCGGGTCTGGGCAACTCCACGTTCGTCTGCGGATGAAAAAGTTATGAGAAATTATCAGTAGAATTTGTAGTTTTTTTTTGTTCTGCAGAGAGTTAATGACACTGTGATTTGTTTAGATCAGCGGCGCAATCTTTGATGATATTTAAAGAGATTTAGATAAGTTTATTAGCTTTTTCTTTTCTGTACAAAGCAGTGGGAAAAGCTTTGTGTTTGGAGCTCTTGAAGGTTGCATTATTTGCGATCTGAGTTATTTATGTGGTTGAGGAGTGTGATCGAGCATAGATAGGCCAAATACAGAGCTTTTTCTGTGTGGGTTAGAATGTGTTGTTTGTCAATTTCGTTGCGTGCTTTCGTTAAAACTAGTTCATGCCTTTTTTGAAACCCTGAGATCGATGATATCCCCAAAATGCTATCGAGATTCAGACCAAATGGGGATTTTGTGCATAAACAGGGTTTGGACAACCAAGGTTATGCATAACCAGGATATGCTGCATAACCAGGGTATTTTTAATTCCCCAACCAAACGGGCCCTTAGTGATTTAGCTATAGCTAAAATATAGAGGAGTAATGGCTTGTCATGAATAGGCATCATAAGAATAGGAGGAGTAGCTAGGTACCCTTTTAGTTCTCTGAAGTTGGCTTCATAGTTTTCATCCCATTTGAAAGTGACCCCTTTATGTAGTAATTTGGTAAAGGGTTGTGCTCTGCCAGCAAGTTGTGACATAAATCTCCTGATTGACTGGAGTCTCCCTTGTAGTGTCCTCATTTGACTGATGTTTCATGGAGGAGCCATCTCTAGTATAGCTTTAACTTTAGTGGGATCTACCTCAATTCCTTTTGCTGAGACAATGAACCCTAGGAGCTTCCCTGATTAGACCCCAAAGGCACACTTCTTTGGGTTGAGCTTGAGTTGGAACTGCTCCATACAATCCAATATCTTTAATAAGTCATTAATATGAGTACCTCTCTCTTTGGATTTAGCTAGGGTGTCATCCATGTAATCCTCCATATTTTTGTGCATTATATCATGGAATATAGTGGTCATTGCTCTTTGATATGTGGCACCAGCATTCTTTAACCCAAATAGAATGACGTTCCAGCAAAAAGTGCCCCATGCACATGTAAATGCAGTCTTATCTTGATCCTCAGGGGAAATTTTGATTTGATTATAGCCCAAGAATCCATCCATTAATGAATACATCTGGTAGCCTGTTGTGAGGTCTATGATCATATCTATATTAGGCAATGGGAAGTCATCCTTAGGACATGCTTTATTTAAGTCTCTGAAGTCCGTACAAATCCTGATAGATTTATCAGATTTAGTCACGGGGACCACATTGGAGATCCGTCCTACGTAGGCAATGAATTTGATAAATCCAGCTTTCAACAATTTCTATAGCTCCGCCTTTACTAGCAATGCAACATGGGGATGCATCTTTCTAAGTTTTTGTTTCACAGGCTTGATCCCAGGAGCTATAGATAAGTGGTGCATGATTAGATTAGGATCTAGTCTAGGCATATTTGTGTAAGACCATGCGAAGTTGATTTTCTTTTCCCTTAGGAACTCTATGAACTGTGTCTTCTCTTCTTCTCACAAAGATTGCACAAGGTGTACTATTTGAGGATCTTCAATGGTTCCAAAATTTACTAGCTATGTTGGTTCGATTAGAACTGAAGACCTTTCCTAAAAGTGTTCAAGGAGGATATCAAGAATCTCATCCTTTTGCGGCTCTGAGAGGTTTTCACCATTGGATACATTTTTTATTTTTACTATTTTAGGATCTGACACTGCCACAAAGTGGTTTTCACCATCAGTCCTCTTTTTCCTTTTATTTTTAGTTTTTGACTAAGAAACCTGATATCCTCCTGTGACATGTTCTTGCTCCTTGCATTGGTGGAAGAAGGGTAAGGTTCATAAGCATTTAGATAGCAAGCCAAGGTGTAGTCATTGGGAAAGTTGAGAGTAGGAGTAGGATTCACAATAGTGCAATCAATTAGGTTAGGGTGTATCAAAGACAAGGAATCAGACTCTAGGAAGGACAACATCACATTAACATCATGACTATTAACTGACATGACATGTATTGTTAAGTTAAATTCTTTGATGTTTAGATCAATAAGAGATAGATCATCATTAAAAGGGTCGTTGTTAGTTATAGGCAAACCAAACTCTAGTGACTCATTAGTAGAGCTGTCATCTTCATCTCTCTATAAAAGGAGGCTTCTTTCTTGTAGCCTCTAAAATTCTTCTAGACTTATGAGAACACCAGTCTCTTCATCAATGATTGGGCGAAGGAACTATTCCTCTATTTTAGAATTATCAGTGTCTTTGGGAGTAGTGTTAGAATGTTCATGAGGAGTTGAGGGAGCTGCAAACATGTGAATTGTATATACTTCAATGTCTTTTATGGTGACAGATAGCTCATCCCATTCATAATAATGAGAGTCAGTGACCTCACCATCAAATATGTTTAAGTATTTAGAAATAGTTATCTGATGTACCCGGTTAGCTACCTGCGGATCAAAGTTTGGTAGATCAAGGATATGTGAAATTGTGACCAATTTCCCCCAGTTAGGATGTAAATCTTGTCATTGGGGTGTGCTTTCTATAGTTGTTGCTATCAAGGGTATCTCTGAATCATCTATTGTTGCTTTGCCTACCTCTTGAATGGGAGGCTGTGTTAACAAAGGTGTACGAAGATCTTGTGGTACCTCAAAGCTAAGTACATAGCGCTCTCCTTGATATTTGGGATCCTCTATGCCAACATGTAATAACCTTTCATAGGACCATTTCTCTAGTTCATCTATTGCATCACTCCCTTTATCTGAGGTTGGACTGTCTTTTGAAGCAGGTTTGTCAGTTTTAGCATTAAAACCCAGTCCTATTTTGTCTCTGGTATTCCAGAACTCCATGGGTATAGGCTCAATAAGTCCTCTTCCTGTGTCATTTAGAGGTCATTTTCCCTTGTATCCCATCTATTTGAGGAAATCATATCCTTTACCATACTATTCTAGGGATATCTCTACATATTTGACCTCAGCTTCCGTCAGTTCTCCTTTGTAAAGCCAGTCCAAGACTGCATGTTCTTCTATGTTATCTAAAGAAGATGTGGATGCCTTTACCATGCCAGTTTCTTTGTGTATTTCTGGCTCCTTGGATGTGTAATACCCCAAAATTGGCATCTTGCAACCCTAACCAATTTTGTTGCATTTTTTATTCTTCTAAATCATCAAAGCCCTATTGTACTAGGCATTTCTGAATTTTAACTGACTCTACTCGACCTAAGTGTCAAATGAAGAAAATCCTAAATTTGCATTAATCATACATCATATTTAATTCCTAAATATCTATTGGCTAAACAAACCCTATGATTGATTTAATTTAATTTAAAGTCCTAGCACTTTAATTAAATTAAATTCACCCCTTTTAGCTAAAACACATAAAAAGGAATTAAATTATATTTAATTATTAAATAAATATCCTCATTTCAATAATTGAAATTAAATATTCAAATAATTGAGAAAAAATTATTTATGAGGTCATATTTATTTAATTAATTGGATATTCTCTCAAAAATCTTTCTTCTGTTTAGAAATAGAATCTTTGAATTAATTGTGCTTTAAAGAGAAAGAAAATAATTAAAATCAAATAAAACAATTAAAATCAAAGAAAGAAAACAGTTAAAGCAAAGGGAAAAAAAATTATTGTTTTCTTTTGAATAAATCTTTCTAATTTAAACTGGCTTTTCTATCTGTTTTATTTCAAAGAGGAAAGTTTATATTCTAATCATCTCTGAGTCTATAAAAGAACTCTCATTCCTCATTCAAAACCCCTGATTACCCACTTACTTTCATGCATTGTTAGAATACTGAATTATTGCCACATTCTTAGTTGATAATCTCATATAGAATAATCTCATTTTACAATAGATTAATTTCAATTTCTAGAATAATTGCATTGAAATCGTGTCTTAGAATAAGCTTGCATCTTTCAATTCTTAGAATAACTTTACATTGCATTGCATTCATGGAGAAAAATTCTTCATTCCTATCTTGGTCCATGGTTGTGAGATTCTCGTTCTGAGAGCTATTTTTGAAATCCCGTCTGGATAGAAGGTGTATGCACCCTAAAATGGTCACCTAGACTTTGGGCCCCATTTATTATTTTATCAATTTATCAAATTTCTGAATCAATGCTTTGAAACATTTTCAATTCAAATCAATTTCCTTGATCAAATTGTAAT
>MU226929.1:458733-480587 GCA_018584345.1 Thuja plicata | reverse complement strand
GTTTTTTTAGTATTGTTATTATGCAGGTTTGAAGAGCAATTTTGGAGGAGGATTTGAGCATTTGAGCTTGGATATTGCAACTTCTCTCTTCTTGTCTCATTTCTTCTTGCATTCATGGCTACTCATGCAGATTAGATTCATGTTTATTTTCATAGATTAATCTTGCATTTGCATTTCCTTTCATAGATTAATATGCATTGTTATCATTTAGATTAATTTCCTTTTATGCATTGCAATCATATAGATTAGATCTCATTTTTATGCATTTGAATCTCTCGTTTCATGGTGTATTTACAATAGACACAACTAGGTCAATCTGAGGGCCTTCATTTTACATTTTTACACATCCATGACTAGAGAGCTATGGATCGATATTTGAGGCCTCATTCTTGAGCAACCTTGAATGGAATGATTCATAGAAGTGTGACAACATTTATGCACACAGAAGGCAATAGGTCAAATCATGTAGGTAGGTAGGATGAATAAATCATATTAATTCTTATGTGTATCTGGTGAAGAAGGACTATGTTAAAGTGTATGGTGAGTTAACAAAGCCAAATTTACCACATACATTTCTGGTGCCCACTGTGAGGTAGGTACATTTATGTTCTGGCCTCATTTTTTTCATTTTTTTTGCATTATGTCTGTACTTCCGTGTTGCTCTGTTTTAATCTCGTGTGAAATTTCTGAGTGTCTCGCGTGAACTTTCTAGTTCTTTGCGTGGCTCTTTGTACTTCTTCACACGATCTAGTATAAATCATCACGCAAAATTAGACACTAGAGCTTTCATTTGATATTTTATTACCTCAGTTTTCTAACCATCTGTTGTTTTCTGACATCTGTGTTTCTCTGATTTTATCTTTTGAAATAGCTTAACAGTGGTTTGCAGGATGCTGAGATAAAGAAAAGCCATCATAAACTTCTAACGTGTTTATTGCAGGATGCTGACATGAAGAAAGGCATTAAAAAATACTAATGGGTTTATTGTAGGAAATTTGTTGAAGACCTTGCATGTTTTCACAAATTATCATGTTTATTTTTAGTATTTAAAACACACTTCGGTTGGTGCTTAAACTAAATCACTGTCTTGCGTGATTGAAGTGTTTTTTAGATTATAATCCTAAGAACTAAATGAACATATCCTCTCCCCTCACCTTTATGGATCTTGGGTGTAAGAGAAATTCATGTGATTCTTCTATAGTGGCTACCTCCCGAGAGCTTTAGTAGAGCTGGTGAGAGTGGAAGCCCAACCAGTAACAGGCTAAAGCCAAGCCCTTCTGAACCGGTATACAAAAAATGTTATTGTGATTAATGTCACAATAGATAGGTGTGAATTTATTGTGGCAACCAAAATCTCCTCCAGTACCCTAGTGGTGAATTTAAGTCCCTACATTGTTAAGGTGAAAGCCTTGCTTTGAAAGGATTGGGAGAGCCCCGTTAATTGGGAAAATGACTTGATCACAACCACCTAAATAGATTTCCTTACTACAAACTATTGTTCTAGTTTCCAAAAACCCTCTATCTATTGGTGCGGAAGGTTAGAGACTGACTAAGATGCCCCACCCTCTTACAGATCTTAGTAGAGACAACAACCCTTTGGAAAGCAATTCCTTTGGGGTTCGAAGCTTGGTGTGCCTAAGAAGTGAGTGCACATGGAAGGAGGAGCCCGTGCTTCCAAGCTTCTAAGTTGTCCACTAAGAGTAGGCATAGCTAAACTTCAGTTCAAGTGGGGATTCAACAGATACTGTCCTAGCTATCCTAGGATTGTGATGTTCCTATTATAGTACTACAAACATTCTATTTAATGTGTTTTGTGTGGGTGTATCATTTGAACAATTGAAACTATCCTCAAAATGCACAAACTGTCAATCTTGAACATGTCCAAAACAATCTGTAACTCAAACTATCTATCAGAAAACAACATGATTTTATCTCAGGAAATGCAAATGGGTCTCAACTGTTTGATTCTATAGATGTTCATTTGTCAAAATTTGCATAGTTTTTCATGACATTTCCCTCTTCGCATCATTATCTAAAAATCTTCATGCGATACACTGGAAACTATCACGCGACATTTGGTAATAGTGCTATTATTTTGTCACTTTTTCTTCACTAGTCTGGTGTCATTCTTCATGAGAGACTACAAATTTTCACATGCGTCAGTGAGAATCTTCGCACAAAAGTGCATTTATTCATGCGAGTCTGAAGCCTTTTTTCCAAAATAGCAAGCTAATTCCTGTCAATCAAGCATACTTTTGTCAAATCTGATCTCTGATATGGGTCTATTTTTCTTCCCTCCATCTTTACATAGTCTGAAAGTTGGTTTCTTGGATTGAGAATTACATGATTCTTGCTTAAACTAGTCTTGTCTCATATCTTTTGGTCTCTTTCATCTATGTTTTCAAGCCTTGTGTTGCAATAGTCATCTCTTGGTTGTTCTAGTGTCATCTTCAATGATTTGCACCAAGGATACTTCACCCTTTTGGCACATTTTGTGTAATTACTTTGAGACAGTTTAAGGTTTGGTCCTAGTTCACATCCCTTGTTCAAACTTTGTCTATGATTGTCACAACTCGAAGTGGAAAAATATTTCCTTCAATCAATCAAGATGAATCTATGCTTTCCACACCATTGACAGCTACATCTAGTGAGGAATCATCTTGATCTCCTTCCCCAGTACTTCAACCTTTCATCAAATGGTCATTTCTAGTGGATTTTAGTTAGGTTCAAAATCCTTTGTTCTGAGAAGACTCAAATTCTGAGAACACTCAATCTTTTCATATCGAGTCTTTACACCTTGAACCCTTTCATTCTAGTAAGATGGAAAATCATAACCAATCAGGTGAGGCTAGCAGAGCTGGCCTCTTTAAAACATGGGGTAAGTCCCATTCTCAAGACCCCCCTAATGATGTGGAAACAGAAATAACTCAAGAAGAGATTGAACAGGCTCATGCTAATAAAGATTTATGTAGGATGATGGGAGTTCTCCTAGCTGAGGAGAAAGAGAAATACATTCTTGAACTAGCCAATCAAGGGGCTAAGTTACCCTCCAACTATGATGTAGAAACACTTGTTGAGAAAGAGGAAGAAACTTGAAACTCCCACTTGTGAAAATAAATGCAAACTATGCAAGAGAAACTCTCTCAACTCTTAAAAGAGAAAGACAAACCTGTTACACAATTCATGCTAGAAAGCTTCTATCCTTTCCCATTTGACAAAGGTCTTTTCATGCCTCCTTTCCCCAAAGGAGTTGAACTTCCTAAATATGAAAAATACTTGGGTACATCTGACCCTCAAGACCATTTGAGATATTTTGGTGCTCTCTCCATGGATTTCATACATGACACAACCTATCTCATGCATCTTTTCCCATGTAGCTTGGGAGGACCAGCTATGGAATGGTTCTCTAGACTACCAACTGGCATCAAACTTTTGACAAAATTGCAAATTTATTTCTACAACACTATTCTTACAATATCCAACATCTGGTTCATATCCGAGATCTTTGCAACTTGAAACAAAATCACGGAGAATCCTTCTTGACATTTTTCCAAAGATGGAGACAACTTTATACACGATATTCTCGCAAGGTACCCAAATATGAAAAGTTAGACATCTTTCTCAATAATATTCTCCCCAACTTTGGGTACCAAGTACAGTTGCAAGGTCCTCTAACCTTTGATGACATGATTAAGAAAGTTGTGAGAATTGAGACATTCATAATCAAGAAAGGAGAATTGACCTTACACAAGGAAAATAAATAAGGGTCTTCCTCCTCAAGCAAAGATAAACCCAAATTTCCCAACAAGAACCAAAATGTTTTGAATGATGGAGTTGTGGACAATGTGACTCCCAAGATTTCCAAGGCTGCCTTTAATCTCACTATCACAATGTAAGCGGCCAAAGCTACTGAACAGGCTACAGTAGATTCCAAACTGAGTACTTCATGATTTTCTAGACCTAAACCTTGGGCTCCTAGACCCAAGCGAGAGTTCACTCCTTTAGGAGAACCTCTCGAGGCAGTTTGCAAGACTCTCTTGGACAAAAATTTACTCACTCCACTGGATAATTCATGACCTTATGATCTTCAACCAAGACCCTCTTGGTGGAATGAATCTGCTTAATGTAATTTTCACCAAAACAAAGGTCATAAAATGGCTACATGTCTTAAATTGCGGCATAAAATCTAGGATCTCATCGATAGTGAGGTTATTGTTGTGGGAGGTCACAACAATAATTCTGATCACCAAGCTTTCAAAGATCCATTTCCTCCCCATGGAAAAGGTGAATCATCTAAAGGCAAAAATAATGATGCTAAGGTCAACTATACATACCCCAATAATGACAATCTCATTAATATGGTTGAACTTGTTGATACTGAATATTGTAATGTCATCATTCTCAAGGGAAGGGAAGATACTCCCAAGTCCAAAACACCTTTCATTTTGCAAGGGTCTATGCTTCAGTCTTTCAAACAAGAATAGTCTTAAGTCAGTGCTAACGTTGTTACTCGATCTCGTGCTAAGATCATCCTCAAAGGACATGAGTCGTCTATGTCTACATCAACTCAATCTTCAGACAAAGATAAGGTTGACTCTACCAATAAGAATTCAAAAGTGGGTTCCTCATCTAATTCTTCTAATTATAACATTCTTGATCAATTGCAACGTACTAATGCTCAGATAACTATTTTTGAGCTGTTAAAAATCTCCCCTGCTCATAGGGAAATCCTGGACAAAGCCCTCACTAAGGCAAATTTCCCAAAAGATATTGATCTCGACTAGTTTCAATCCATGGTAGGTCACTTGAACTCCTCACATTATTTTTCTTTCTCTGAGGAAGATGACCATTCTTTGAGTCACCCGCATAATAACCCTCTATACATGGAAGTCATGATTGGTCCAAAGCATGTTCACTATGTTCTCATAGATAACAGCACTGGCCTCAATATTTTGTCTGCTAGTTTCCTTACTGAGTTAGGCTACGATGAAGATTACATTGATTCCCACAAAAAGATTACTATTAATGCCTATGACGAGGAAGAACATAAATCCAAGGGGCTAGTTGTGTTGCCAATCAGAGTTGGTCCTATTGAATGAGATGTTATCTGTTAAGTACTTTACATTCCTTTGGCATACAATATTCTGCTAGGTAGGACATGGATCTATGAAATGCAGGATGTCCCTTCAACATATCATCAATGCATTAAATTCCTATTCCAAGGATCTGAAGTGATTGTACCTACTAACACACATTATGATTGCAATGCCCTCACAAAATCTGCTAACATCTTTGTGCCTACCAACAGAGAATCTATTGAACTCCTTGAGACTAAATTAAAATAAATGGAAAAGAGTTTGACACTCAAAGAAACTGAGATGGGAGGATATCAGATTGAACCTGTGCTACCTATTACATCTTTTCCTTTGTCTCCATGTTCTTTTGGGAGACCTTCTGAGAGCACTAAACCTTCTATGATTCCTCCTCCAACAAAGTATGGTGCTACCTTTGTACAAGCCATAGTACCATTAGAAGAAGAAGCTGAAAACAGAGCTATCAAAGCTTGGATCTATAAAGGAGAAGACAATTCTGAACAAAATACTCCTCCTTATGACATGAAACCTGAGCAATATGGAAAAGGTCTATCTATTATGCAACATTTTGGCTATAAAGGAAATGGTCCCATAGGTGCAAATCATAAGGGATTGATTGTACCACTTGAAGCTATTAGTCACAGAACACACGACTCTATAGGCATAGGCTTCAAGAAACTCACATTTCAACTGGGTATAAACAAGTTCATACCTCAAGAAGATAAACAACCAACACCTAAAGAAACAGCTAAAACTAAAGAATCTAAAGATAGCTCTGATGAGGATAGTTTTCCTTATCCTATTCCTACAGACCTGGTGGCATTCTTTCCTGAGCCAGATGAAATTATACTGTGGGTTAGTATAGTAGACACTGACAATGATTCTGATGACACCACTTCCTTTGCTCCATTAACTTATGAGGAGTGGAAAGAAATATATACTCTAAATCCAGGTCATCAGGGTGATTTATACATACCACCACACTTTCAAGAATAGTTTGAACAGGAATCCCAGTCACTTCTCACTACACAAGAGGTATTTGATGCTACAAACATTAATGAGGTACCTGTTAGTAATAACTGAGAGGGCGAGTGAATCAGTGGCCTCAAAAATTTATCCTTTAAACTTCAATCCACCAATTAATACACCTCATATTATTAAGTCCCTACAAGATGTATGCCTTTGAAATACTTGAAATAAATAACTATCTATCGGTTTACCCTGTATGTTCTTCTCCTCCTTGATAAATGATAAGCAGTAAAACTTATTTACCAATGATCAGTAAATATGCAGAGTATACTAATCAACCCATAAATGCTTATGTGAAATGTAAAGCAATAAAGTAATAAACCATACACACATAACACAAGGATTTTAATGTGGAAACCCTGTTAAGGGAAAAAACACTAGGACTGGTACCCCAAATTTTCACTCTTCTGAAGTGAGCCCTGTTAGGAGCCAACCCTGTTAAAGGTTACAAACACATAGTTAAGTGTGACCTTGTTTGAGGATTTTTATACATAGATTGTGACTAAGTATCTGGCATCTATGCTACCATCCTTGAATCAGCCTCTAGACTATCAATATGATTTATGCTAATATTACTACCATCCTTGAATCAGCCCCCTTCTTAGACTATCAATAGGCTTTAGGTAAGACCGATGCTACTATCATGAGTCAACCTTTTTGGTAATCTGTTAGGATGTACCTCAAATATAAAATATTGTTAAGTCCTGCTCTATTAAGAGACTTAATGCTTCACTGGTTAAACTGAAACACAATGATCTATTTCTAATGCAACTTTAAATTGTAGATATTGAGATCTATTTACATATAATACCTCTCTGATCAATGTATCAATTCAGTTCCTTTGTACTTCACACTTTCTGCTTTGTGATGTTGTGCTTCACTGTTCGTCGGTGTCTGCAGATTTCTTTAGCTCTCCCTTAGCTTGATTGATCAGGACTGTATGAAGCTTAAGCTTCACCAGTTTCTCTTCAGCATCTTCTTTCAATTCACTCCCCCATGTATCTGATTGCCTGCAAAAATGAATTAAACTTGTCTCTTATATAGACATGATATTCCTTAATTCTTGGTTCTTGATTCTTGATTCTTGGCGTGAAAAACAATCCAGCCAAATTGATTTACGACTTTAACTCCTAATTTATCTCATAGTTATCTTCTTACCAGATGTATAAATCATCTTTAAATCACTTACTTAACTGTGGTCAAATAAAACAACCAATTAATTCTATCCTTAAGCTCTGCCAGCTAGATATTTTTTCATTTTCTGATCTCTCTGTTCTGTCAGTCAATTTTGTAGTTCGTCGCCCCTAACAACTGCTAGTTCCATCGGTGCAACTTCAGTTAGCTTTGGGTCTTCGTCCATCAGGAATCATTGGATCTTTCTCATCGGGAAACACTATTTTTAGCTCATCGGGCATCCTGTGATTCTTCTTCATCAGGCAACATTGTCTTCTGCTCGTCGGGCATCACTATGACTTTATCTTTGTCTTTACTTATGGGGTGCACTCCGCAGTGTAGTCTGTCACATGGTGAATACTTGACTTTTATGCATTGTTGAAAGCATAACTTCTATTCCATTGATTATCTAAAGTCTTTGGCGTTATGTATATGACCATATAGATGATATCAAGTTGACATCAATGACAATACAAACCATTAACTGATTTAATGTCTTGCATCATCTTCAACTTAACATTATCAAAAATTCAATCAGTTAAATGTCATCAATCTCTCCCTTTGGCATTGATGGCAACATACTATATTATCACACTATACTATTTCTAATACAACATGAAATACAATTGTTGAGATTCATCAATTTACCAAACAGTTTGTTTTGATAACTGATAAAAATGTCTGACCGCCGGTAAGCTTTGTGTTTAGCTTAGATTTGATTCTTGTAGCTTTTGTTTCTTCTTTTGATGTGTTGTATCCTCTGTTGGTGTCAATTTTTCTCTCTTCTTCTTTGATGTCTCTATCTTGTATTTGCAACTTTTATACAAATACTCTCCCTATGAATATGATCTCTCCCTGTTTGGAGTAATCTAATAATGAATAGCTTCTAATGATAATATGGATACATTCTCTCCCTTTGACAACAATGCCAAATAAATATTTTCACAGATATCTGACATTCTGTCAAGTGATTTCTTCTATCCATAATATATTCCTTGAATTTCCCTTATCCATCATCAATATAACAATATTCTCTCATGCTTGGTTCTGATATATACCTTTTTATATATAGATGTAGCTTTGAATTTCATGTTCGCTTGCATCAATCATGAATGATATTCTGATAATATATGGCTGATGCAGCTTTCAGTCCTTTTACTGACTGATAGACATGGGTTTGACCCCTAGTCTTTTCCTCAGGTACTCAAATGTATCCTTAGGTAGTGGATTGGTGAAGATATCAGCCAATTGTTCTTTTGATTGCACATATTCAAGTATGACCTCTTTTTCTTGTACCTGTTCTCTCAAATAATGATACTTGATTACAATGTGTTTAGTCTTTGCATGCATGACTAGATTCTTGGAAATATTTACTGCACTGGTGTTATCACAATAGATAATTACCAGTTCTTTGATCTTCATGTGCATACCTTCCAGCAACTGTTTGATCCATGTAATATTTGAGCAGTTTGCAGTAGCAGCAACATATTCTGCTTCTACAATAGATTGAGAGATGCATCCTTACTTCTTGCTTATCCATGTGACAAGTCTGTCACCCATAAAGAATGCTCCTCCAGTTGTGCTCTTCCGGTCATCAAGATTTCCAGCCCAATCAGTGTGGTTAACACTTTCAATTCAAATTTGCCTTGTTTTCTATACCATAAGCCAAATTCCTTAGTATTCTTTAGATATCTTGGAATTCTTTTCACAACAGTTATATGTGATTCCCTGGGGTTAGCAGAAAATCTAGCAACAATTCCTACTGCATGTGCAATATCTGGTCTAGTGTACAACATACATGAGTTTCCCTATCATTGATCTGTATAGAGTCTGATTTACCTCTATTTTCTTGTCTTCCTTTGTTAATTTGCATCCAGTAGCCATCGGTGTTCCAACTGGTTTGGAATCTTCCATCTTGAATATTTTCATAACTTCTTTGATGTATTTGGACTATGTAATGAAAATACCTTCACTTTTTTGAATAATCTGTAGACCAAGGAAGAACTTAATCTCTCCAAATAGAGACATCTCAAATTATTTTCTCATCTCATCAGCGAACAATTTGCATAGCATATCATTGCCTCCAAATATGATGTCATCAACAAATATTTCAGCAATCAAAGTGTTAGCATTAGTATCTTCTTTCAAATAAAGATTATTATTTTTACTAGTCCTCATGAATCCAATACTTATTACATAGGAATGAATTTGTTCATACCAGGCTCTGGGAGCTTGATTCAATCCATACAAGGCTTTGTGAAGTCTACATACCATGTTCCTCTTGTCTAGATCCACAAACCCTTCTGGTTTCTCAATGTATACCTCTTCTTCAAGTATTCCATTTAGGAATGTTGACTTGACGTCCATTTGATATACCTTGAATCCTTTGTATGTAGCATAAGCAAGTAGAATTCTTACTCCTTCTAGCCTAGCAATGGATGCAAAGGTTTCTCCATAGTCTATACCTTCCTCTTGTGCATACCCCTTGCATACTAGTCTTGCTT
The DNA here is from genome assembly GCA_018584345.1 of Thuja plicata. Lineage (NCBI taxonomy): Eukaryota > Viridiplantae > Streptophyta > Pinopsida > Cupressales > Cupressaceae > Thuja > Thuja plicata. The sequence goes on along the minus strand of MU226929.1, from coordinate 470,788 downwards.
TGTTCCTTGTGACTTCTCCATTCTTGTTCAGTTTGTTTCTAAATATCCATTTTGTACCGATGACATTCTTTTCATCTGGTCTTGGCACAAGTGACCATATCTTGTTCTTTTCAATCTGTTCAATCTCATCATTCATAGCACTTATCCATTCTTCATTGTCTAGTGTAGCATTGACAGATTTTGGTTCAAACTCACAAATTAAGCAATTTGAGTTTAAAGACTTACTTCTTGTTCATGTACCAGCTTTCTTATCTCCTATAATCTGGTCCTCTAGACGGTTCCTTCTTACATATCTTGCAAGTATAGGTACAGCTCTTTGTATATCAGCTTGATCTTCATTACCTTGCACATTATCTTGATCATTATCCTGACCGTCGGTAACAACATTCTGACCGTCAGTTGCAAAATTCTGTTGTTCTAGATTTAAGCATTGTTGCTTGGGTAGAGTTATGAGTTCTTCAAAGTATACAAACTTGTTGTAGTATTTTGGTTCTTTTGTACTTTCCAACTCATTCTTTTCTACAAATTCATCAATCTTCACATTTGCACTTTCAACTATTTTTTTAGAGGCCTTCATTAGACATTTAAAATCTTTGCTTTTGGTACAATACCCTAGAAAAATACCTTCATCACTTTTGGTGTCAAGCTTTCCATTTCTATCATCTTTTAGGACATAGCATTGACTTCCAAATATTTTGAAGTAACTTACATTGGGTGTTTCACCATACCATAGCTCATACGGAGTCTTCTTTGAGTCCTTCTTCAATTGTATTCTGTTAAGTGTATAGACAGCAGTGCTAACAACTTCTCTCTAAAATATTTGGGTGATGTCCTTCTCTATCATCAGTGTTCTTGCACAGTCAACTATTGATCTATTCCTTCTTTTAGCAATCCCATTTTTCTGTGGTGTTCTTGATCCAGAAACTTGTCTTTTTATACCATGCTCATTACATAAATTAGTGAATTCATCTAATATAAATTCTCCTCCTCTATCTGATCTCAAACATTTTAGATCCTTACCACTTTGTTTTTCTGCCATAGCCTTATACCATTTAAACATCTTGAATGCTTCATATTTTTCTTTTAGAAACATGACTGTCATCATCATAGAGTAATCATCAACAAAGAGAATAAAATATCTATCTCTATAATAGCTCTTTGTCCTCATAGGTCTACATAAATTAGTATGGGCTAATTCTAGAATATCATTAGATGTATGGGCTTTTCTTTTGAAAATAGACTTTGTCATTTTACCTTTTTGACAATTCTTACACATGATGTTGTCTAGCTTTTTCATCATCAGTAAGCCTCTTACACTTCTTTTCCTACTTATTTTCATCATGTTGTCAAAATTCACATGACACAACATTTTGTTCCACATCCATATGTATTCATTTCTAGTCATTAAGAAAGTGGGGTTAGTATCATTCAGATAGAATAAGTTACCTTTGGTCTGTTCACCGATACCAATCATTTTTTCTGATTCATTGAAGATCTTTGCCTTCTTGTTCTCAAATGCTACTCTATGGCCTAAATTATTCAGCTGAGAAACACTCAAGAGATTATAATTCAATCCTTTTACCCAATATGCATTTTCATATTTAATCAGGTTCTTCAGCATTATTGTTCCTTTACCTTCAATTTGACAAGGTGAATCATTTCCCATTCTTATTGTACCACCTTTATAGTATTCAAAAGTATTAAACTTTTCTTTTTCACCGGTCATATGGTGATTGCAGCCACTATCTATAATCCAGATATCATTTTTACTAATCTTAGATATGAGTGTAGTTTCTTCATACCTTTCATCTTCATCTGAATCATCCTTCACAGCTACAAACACTATCTCAATATCATCATTCAGTTCGGTGTCAGTATCTTCATCTTTGCAAGTACCTAGATAGCTAGCCTTCTTGCCTTTGTCCTTGTAATCTCAAGTATCACTTCTTTCTGATCATTAGTAACCTTTGTAATCTTTGTTATCACCTCTGTCAGATTTCTTCTCAAAAGATTTGTTTTCACTTTTGTCATCTTTTCTTTTGATAGGACATCTTGCAGTAAAGTGTCCAATCTCTTTACATTTAAAACATACAAGTGGTAACTTGCCTTTGTATTTACCTTTGCCTCTTAGCATTCTTCTTGCCATGAGTGCTTTAATTTCATTTAGATCTTCTTCTTCACTTTCTCTTTCACTGTCTCTTCTAGATGAGTGTCTCTGACTAGATTTGCTTATTCTCATAGAAGACTTGAATGCAGACTCTAAGCTTGGTAAGACACTATTATTAAAGTTATTCATCTCAAATTAAATCAGTCTACCAATTAGGCTATCAAGAGTGACTGTATTATTTGCTACTGCTCTTGTTTCTTGAATAGTAGAGACTCTAATAGCATATATAGGCAATAAGGTTCTTAGGATTTTACTTACCACTGTCTCCTCTTCAAGTGTACCTCCAACGCCTCGTATAGCATTGACTACTTTTATTCTTGTGTTGTATTGTGTGATGTTTTCACCTTCTTTCATTCTGAGATCATCAAAATTTCCTCTAAGGCTTTCTGCCTTGGCTCTTAGAACATTTGCAACACCTCCATGTACAAGCTTCAACTTGTCCCACATTGTCTTTGCATTTTTGCAATCTTTGACATCCTCAAATTCAACATCAGAGAGTGAGGCTGAAAGCTCTATAACCATGCAATTATGTTCATGTTTTACTCTCAATTGATATACTGTCAATGGTCCTGTAGGAAATACATATGCAGTATCTAAGTATTGAGTAATATCATTGCCAATACCTGATAAGAGAAGCTTTATTCTGCTTTGCCATGAAGCAAAGTTTTCCTTGTTCAACTTGGGCACATCTCATCTCTTCATCTTGTGATCTTTAATTAGGTCTTGAAACCTTCCTTTTAAGCACACAAGCTCTAATACCAATTGTTAGTAATAACTAAGAGGGGGGGGTGAATCAGTGGCCTCAAAAATTTATCCTTTAAACTTCAATCCACCAATTAATACACCTCAGATTATTAAGTCCCTACAAGATGTATGCCTTTGAAATAATTGAAATAAATAATTGTCTATCAGTTTATCTTGTCTGTTCTTCTCCTCCTCGATAACCGATAAGCAGTAAAAATTATTTACCGATGATCAGTAAATATGCAAAGTATACCAATCAATCCATAAATTCTTATGTGAAATGTAAAAAAATAAAGTAATAAACCATACACACCTAACACAAGGATTTTAACTTGGAAACCCTGTTAAGGGAAAAACCACTGGGACCGGTACCCCAAATTTTCACTCTTCTGAAGTGAGCCCTGTTAGGAGCCAGCCCTGTTAGGAGCCAACCCTGTTAAAGGTTACAAACACACTGTTAAGTGCAACCTTGTTAGAGGATTTTTATACATAGATTGTCACTAAGTATCTGGCATCTATGCTACCATCCTTGAATCAGCCTCCTTCTTAGACTGTCAATAGGCTTTAGTTAAGACCGATGCTACTATCATGAGTCAACCTTTTTGGTAATCTATTAGGATATACCTCAAATATAAAAGATTGTTAAGTCCTGCTCTGTTAAGAGACTTAATGCTTCAATGGTTAAACTGAAACACAATGACCTATTTCTAATGCAACTTTGAATTGCAGATATTCAAATCTATTTACGTACAATACCTCTCTGATCAATGTATCAATTTAGTTCCTTTGTACTTCACACTTTCTGCTCTATGATTCTATGCTTCACTATTCGTCAATGTCTGTAGATTTCTTTAGCTCTCCCTTAGCTTGATTGATTAGGACTATATGAAGCTTAACCTTCACTAGTTTCTCTTCAACATCTTCTTTCAATTCACTCCCCCATGTATTTGATTGCCTGTGAAAATGAATTAAACTTGTCTCTTATATAGACATGATATTCCTTAATTCTTGGTTCTTGATTCTTGATGCTTGGCGTGAAAAACAATCCAGCCAAATTGATTTACGACTTTAACTCCTAATTTATCTCATATTTATCTTCTTGCCAGCTGTATAAATCACCTTTAAATCACTTACTTAACTATGGTTGAATAAAACAAATAAAACAACTAGTTAAGTCTATCCTTAAGATCTGCCAGCTAGATATTTTGTCATTTTTTGATCTCTCTATTTTGTCTGTCAATTCTACAATTCATCGCCGGTGAAAACTGCCAGTTCTGTTGGTGCAACTTCAGTTAGCTTTAGGATCTCTGTTCGTCAGGCATCATTGGATCTTTCTCATCGAGCAACACTATTTTTAGCTCGTCGGGATCCTGTGATTCTTCTTCGTCTGGCAACAATGTCTTCTGCTCATCGGGCATCACTGTGACTTTATCTCTATCTTTACTGATGGTGTACACTCCGTCGGTGTACTCTGTCACTTGGTGAATACTTGACTTTTATGCATTGCTGAAAGCATAACCTCTATTCCATTGATTCTCTGATTTCTTTGTCATTATGTAGATGACCATACAGATGATATCAAGTTGACATCAATGACAATACAAACCATTAACTGATTTAATGTCTTGCATCATCTTCAACTTAACATTATCAAACATTCAATCAATTACATGTCATCAGTACCTAGGTCAAAAGGTGCTAATCTAACCATAGCAGAGGTTCTAGGTAGAAATCATCCCAACTGGGGACAAAGAGGTTATTTCACTCACGTTCTTGACATGACACTTAATGATGAAATGGACTCTCATGAATATGAGTTTGGTAGCTTGTCTTATGCCACCTCTGACAGAGATACAGATATAGCTAATGCATATGAAAACCTTCTCTAAGTAGGTGAAGGGTCTAGTGTAAGGTCAAATGAGTCTGACCCCATAGATGTTAACATGTCATCTACTATGGTCGCTAGGAATCAAAGGAATTCGACTATACCTCTAGATGAGATCGCTTTAGGTCTCAACTTTCTTGTCCATGCTTTTGATGATTATACCATGAACACACTTGAACCTGTCACTTCTCTTTCACTTCGCCATTCTAAGATTATAGACTAGAACTCTACCTCACCATCTAATGAAGTCCTTATGTTCCAGAATGATTACGCTCTTGCCTATTACCTACACGCTATCGAACCTGTAACGTACTCCACTAGCGAAGTAAGTGTCAACATGACTGAAGCTGACATCAATTATCTTAGTCGCAAAATCAAAAGAAGAAAAATTAGGTGCTCTGATGGTGAAAACCACATTGTGGCAGTATCAGAGCCTAAAATATTCAAAATAAAAGACGTATCCAAGGGTGAAAACTCCTCCGAGGCACCCGAGGATGAGATACTTGATGCGCTTCCAAGTCATTTTTAGGAATGATCATCTGTGCTTATTGAATCAACTCAACCTATCAACTTGGGTATAGAAGCTGAACCTCAGATCATTCACTTGGCACAATCACTATCAGAGGCAGAAAGAGAGGAATTCACTACATTCTTCCAAAGTAAAAATATAAACTTTGTATGGAAATATTTAGACATGCCGGGATTAGACCCTAATCTAATCATGCATTATTTGTCCATTGCACTAGGTGTTAAGCCTGTCAAGCAGAAGCTTCAAAAAATGCATCCACATGTAGCTCTACTTTTCAAAGCTGAATTAGAGAAACTTCTTAAGGAAGTATTTATCAGAGTAATTGAGTATGCAGAATGGATCTCTAATATTGTTCCAGTATCAAAACATGATAAATCTATACGAGTTTGCATAGACTTCAGAGACTTGAATTTGGCATGTCCTAAGGATGACTTTCCATTTCCTAATATTGATATGATTGTAGATATGATAGCAGGGTATGAAATGTACTCACTAATGGATGGTTTCTCTGGCTACAATCAAATAAAAATCATGCCTGATGACCTAGAGAAAACTTCTTTCACATGTGCGTGGGGCACCTTCTGTTGGAATGTCATGCCCTTTGGACTCAAAAATGCTGGTGCTACATATTAGAGAGTTGTTACTACTATATTTCATGATATGATGTACAAAATAATGGAATATTATGTGGATGACACTTTAGCTAAGAGCATGCACCGAAAGAAGCATCTTGCAGATCTAGGTCCTATACTAGATCATATGGAACAGTTCAGTCTGAGGCTCAATCCTAAGAAATGCACATTTGGCGTAACATCTAGAAAATAGCTTGGATATATCATCTCTACCAAATTCATCAAAGTGGATCCTACAAAATTACAAGCTATCATGGAAATGCCGCCACCAAAGAATATAAGACAAATGAGAGGACTTCAAGGCCGACTGCAGTCTATCTGGCATTTTCACCAAGAAGACAAGTCACAGCCATTCACCAAGAATTTGCACAAGGGTGTGATAATCAATGGAAAAAATAATGTGATCAAGGGTTCACACAAATCAAACAGTATCTTTTGAACCCACCAATCTTGATGCCTCCTATTCATGGGAAGCCACTTATCCTTTACATATCTACTACAGATACATCATTGGGTATCCTATTGGCTCAAGAAGATCAACACAACAAATAAAGGGCTATTTATTACATTAGTAGAACTCTAGTCTCATATGAAACAAAATATTCTGCTATAGAGAAGGTTTTCCTTACAGTGGTATTTTCTTCACAAAAACTGTGGCACTATATGTTGGCTCATACTACACATCTAATTGCTAAAGTTGATCCTCTAAAATATTTTCTCAGTAAAGCTACCCTCACAGGTAGAATAGATAAATGGGTCATGCTTCTCAGTGAAATTGATATTGAATATGCGGAAAGAAAATCCATTAAGCGACAGGCAATTATAGACCAGTTGGCAGAAGCACCTCTAGTAGATCATCAACCATTGCACATTGAATTTTCAGATGAGTCCATATTACTTCTCACCCATCGATCCTGGACTATGTTTTTTGATGGTTCATTTACCCAATAGGGGTCAGGTGCTAGGATACTTTTCATTACACCTCAAAGATACTCTTTACCAAAATCATATAAGATGTTGTTTCCTTGTACAAAAAACATTGTTGAGTATGAAGCCTTAATCAATGGTATGAATATCGTCATTGAGTGGCAAGTAGATGAACTCAATGTCCTTGGAGATTCAAAATTAGTCATTAATCAAGCAAATGATGTCTATCAGACAAAGGATGACAAGTTGGTGCCTTATAAAAAGTTGTTGATGACCTCAAAAATTATTTTCTTCACATCACATTTCAACAAGTTCCAAGGGCAGATAATAAAGCAACATATGCCATGGATACTCTTTCCTCCATGCTATAAATGCCAGAAAATTATTTTTGACATGAATTCCTAGTGGAGACGTTACATACCCAGCCTATGATTCCCCTAATTCCCAGATGATATGTTCTGTCATTGGACATGACTCATCTCGCTACCATCATATCTTTTCCTACCTTCATGACCAGATTATTCTAGACACTTACACCCAGAATGAGAAACGTCACTTAATCTGCAGTGCTTCATAGTTTGTCATCATAGCTAACGACTTGTATAGATGTAGTCTAGACAGTACCATCCTTAGGTGTTTAGAAACTGATGAGTCCAAACATGCGTTAGTAGAGGTGCATGAAGGCATCTGTGCGTCTCACTCTAATGGCCTAACATTGGCCCGTAAACTTATTAGAGTTGGTTACTATTGGCTAGATATGGAAAAAGAAGCTACACAGTTTGTGCCAGAAATGTGATAGCTAAATATGGGCCTCTGATTTAGCAGTACACTTCAACATGGTCATTGTACTTCAGCTACATACAAGAATGAATATGGATTCATTCATTTTGCATGTCTGAAAGAGTCAAACTATTGCCTTCTAGTAGGCAGGAGTATGAGCTTGCTCTTAGATCATCGCAAGCTCAGTGACTACATTGAAGACCTAAATGAAAGATTTAAAAACTATGCTAAATGATCTAGGATAGTTATGCAGATGCAATTAACCAAAAGCTAATTAAGATCCAATTTTAGAGCACCAATTAAAGTTTGTAAGATTGATTTTAAAACACCAATTCAAATATGCTCTAAGATTAGATTTGCATGATTAACATAAAAGTAAACAACAATAAAAGCTATGCTAAGAATGCAAGAAAGGTAAGATGCAAATGCAGTATAATAACTTTAATCAGAAAATTAGGATCCTTTGTGAGGGAAAAGAGATTCTCTTTTATAGAAATCTCTCTCAAATCGAAGGTCGAGATCGAACAAAAAGAGTGGCTCAAATTCGATTGAAGAAACACAATCCATGTGCAAGTGATTCGATTGGTCGAGAGAGTCAGTTGACTGAACTGACCGATCAGTTATTTTGGAAACTTCCAAAATCAGTTCATAGTTAACTGAAATGTTTCCAACATGATAATCAGTGAAGAATCAGTTAACTGAGTGGAACTGGATTGTTTCCATTTTGATAATCAGTGGAGAATCAGTTAACTGAGTGGAACTGGATTATTTCCATTTTGATAATCAGTCAACTGAATTTGATGATGTCATATGCATTTTTTATAAATTAATTGATTTTGAATGCACATTTATGATTTTATAATTAATTTAATTCCTTTTTTATTTAATTGACAATTTTGTAATTTTTATTTAATTAATATTTCATAATATCAATTAAATAATTAACATAATGTTTATTTGCCAATGTAATGTGATTTTAGGAATTAATTAATTAATCAAGTAAGGTGATCGATTAATACCTAGGGTTTAGGTCAGATCAGTTTGAATGTGATGAATTGCCTGTTTGATTTAGGACTTAGGTTTAATCAAGATTAGGGTTTCTTGATTAATTGCTGAGATTTGGGGTCTAGGGTTTAGGTGACCATTTTTAGGTGATTACAGTTACTATTGGCCAGATATGGAAAAAGAAGCTACATAGTTTCCCAAGTCTTGCAAACAGTGTGAACTACATGGTAATCTAATTCATGCTCCAGCCAAGGAGCTTATTCCCTTCATTAATTTCTAGCCATTTCAACAATGGGCCTTTGACTTGGTGGGTCAGATTTATCCCTCATCCTCAAATGGACATAAGTTCATAATTATAGCTACAGATTATTTTACCAAGTGGGTGGAGGCAGTTCCTCTCACCGTTGCCAATGGAAAATCAGTAGCTATGTTCATTCTCAACTACATCATCTGAAGGCATGGTGTACCCTCAACAATAATCACTGATAATGGGGGACAATTCAAAAACAATGATTTGACAGAGCTATGCTCTAAGTTTAAAATTACTCAACATTGGTCTTCCATCTATTATCCTTAGGTTAACGGATAGGTGGAAGCATCCAACAAGACAATCCTTAAAATCCTACATTGTATAGTACACAAATCTAGACGAGATTGGCATCTTCGGATCAATCCAACTCTCTGGGCATACATGACAAGCATAAGAACACCAACATGGGCTACTCCCTATGCTTTGGTTTATGGAGCAGATGTTGTGTTACCAATTGAGGTTGAGATTCCTTCTTTGTGAGTCTCCCTAAAAGACCTCATTACTAATGAAGATAACATAATATCTTGGCTACAAGAGCTAGAACTACTTGATGAACATCGACAAGTGGTGTTCAATCACCTTAAAGCATACCATAAAAGGATGTCCAAGAGCTATAACAAGAAGGTCAAACCAAGGGATTTCCAAGTGAGTGACCTCGTTCTAAGGGAGAACCCTAAGAATCAACAACATCAGATCCAAAAAGGGAAATTTGAACCAAACTAGCTTGGTCCATATATTGTTACTGTAGTGTTTGGGTCTGGTACCTATCAAATTTCTACTACTGAAGGAGAACAACTCAAAGAGATCGTCAACACTCTTCATCTGAAGCGGTTCTACAGCTGAGACATCTTTAGTGTGCTCATGTATATAGTAAAGTCCTGAAAAAAAATCTAAAAATCTGAAAAAGTCCTAAAAAAATGATCATCTTAGTGAAAACCTAGCAATAGGCACTTTAATATATCTCCAAAAAAATCATATATTCCAAAAAAAATTAAAAAATTAAAAAATTAAAAAAAAAAGAGAATTATAAAAAAAGGTGCCATTGATGAAAACTTGGCAAACAGGCGTCATGGTAGAAAAAAAAAAGAATTTCTGCCAAGAATGTTAAAACCTGGTAAATAGGCGCCTCTTGTTCCACATTTCTATATCTATCATAGCTCCACTTGGCTTTATGCATTTTCTTTCTTGCATTGCTGCTTTCCTGCTTTCCTGCTTACATTTTCTTTCAGTTACCCATCAAGATACCAACTTACATGGATTGAAACTGGTCATACTCTCAGGGAAACCCTCCTAGTCTTGGGGGCATTGTCCTATTACCTTTTGGGATCTACTTCGCGATAGTCAACAGTGGTTCTCACTACATCTGCCTACTATCACTTAGCTTATACTGAGTTCTCTCTTCTTGAGAATCTCCCTAACATCAGTCACCAGTGGTTCTCACTGTATCTTCCTACTAATGTCTAGCTAGTCCTATGATATCTTCACTTGAGCATCTCTCTCACGTCAGTCACCAGTGGTTCTCACTGCATCTGTCTACTGTCATCGTACTATTGAGATTTCTCACATCTATTATAGTTGGAGTTATACTCAAACGCTCTATCTATTGATACTCGGTCTTGATGTTTCTTTGCTTTAGCTTGTACATATCTTTCTGTCACTTTCGTGACACTCTAGTTCCTTTGCAAACCTTACTGATTTGACATTGATTCAGCACCATACGCTTTGGGGAAACCAAATCTCATTTGTCCTCACAACATACGGCAAGTCAGTCATCGTTACTTGGGGGCATGGGTCCCCCATTTGATCATATATTTGGTTTACACCTGAGTCAATAATCTTGTCACTTTTCAAGGATAACTAGCTACTGACACAAACTGGTGTTTCTCAACACCACCATAAATAGTGTTTTTTAACACTATATTTGGATAAATCTGTATTTTTTAACACACATCGGATATCTCCAACATAAACATCTATCGATAACAATCAAACACAATGCACTCACAAGCACAGCGGTGTTTTTTAACACCTCATACACATATACATTTCAAAAACTTTGAAACTGGCTGAGCTATGATTGAATCTTTCTTTGTTGTCTGTTCTTATGGATTTCATTGATATTTTCTTTGTCTATTGCTTGTCGGTGTAGTCCCGATGATCCGGCAACGTCAAATAAATAGGGTGTATGTGATAAGAGCTCCTGCATTAAGGTGGAAAAGCCTCACATCCCTCGATCTTATTTATTTGTATGCCATGGTGAAGTTGGTACTATCTCCTTGACTGTTATTGCTTTGTTTGTCATTTCTCTACTTGTTTACACATGATCGCACTCATGGTTATCTTGGCTTTGAATGCCTCGATACTGGTGTACTCTAGCAATATCAACTGGAAACAATATTCAGGTAATCTTGGCTTTTGTGCCCTAGTGCTTACATTCATTTCCTACATTTTATTTGATGACAAAGTCATATTCATATCCTTATGGTTGCATTGTGGCACCAGTAAGGGTTGTATCGACTTAGATGTTCCAAAAATGTTCAATGATGATGATTTTACGATGGGTCTCACAACCATGTCCTAGAATTGCATTCTCATTTGCATCTAGCATAGGATTACATTTTCATTATAGACTTGCATTGTGGCAGCGATTCGGTGTTCTCTTCATTACATTCTCCTAGGTTCATACATTGGGGAGTTCTTCTTCACTGTCCTGGTTTCATCATGACTGCACAAAGTGTCCAGTCCTCACTCTTGACTCTTCACATGTTCTTTTGGTTAGCATTTGTCATCTTGCATGAGATGTTAGTACCATACACATTACATATTCACAACTCATTATCATCTACACATTGCATTAACATATTCTCATTCATAAATGCATTCACATCCATCATTTGCATACATGTATCTTTGCATCTACATACATGTGCATTTAATACATTTATATATATTCCAAACATGTTCATACATTTCCATCTATTTTAAACATCTAATCATATAGAAACATCTCGTCAAAGACAATATGACACATGTAATGATACCAAAAGATGAGCTCATATATATATATATATATATA
>MU226929.1:424359-458589 GCA_018584345.1 Thuja plicata | reverse complement strand
CTCATCTATCTATCAATCAACACTAACTCTGGCCTTCTCCTTGTCACCTAGTGGAGGTGGAGGTGGAGGCCTATCTGGTGGAGGTGGTGCCTGTGCACCCTCTGACCCTCTGGCATAGGTAGAAAATCTAGCAACCTGTGATGCCTCATTAGGCACCACCCCTATATACGATGCATAATAATACACCGCTTGAGCAGTCTGATAATGGATCTCCGCATACACTGCCCATAGCTTCTCTTGGAGATCCTGTATCTCCTAATCCCTATCTAAAAGTCATGCATCTCACACGGCCACCTATACCGTCAAATCCCTGACCTGTCTTGAGAGCTGTCAAACTCTCTCCTGAGACTATCATTGTGGATCCTGCGTAGGCTAGTCCTCCTGCATAAGATCCTCCTGCTACACCTCCTCCTAAAGGGGTACCTGTTGCTCCTCAACTATCTTCTCAATAGTCCGTCATCGATACTGTCTCATACTACCATTGCCGCTAGCCCCAACATCCATCCCCATATGTCAAGAAAGGATGTCCACCTGTACTGTCTGGGGATGGGGACCCTGCTATAACCTTGGTTGTGCTCTCTGTTGTGGTGGGGGCATCGATACCTGTTACTGTACTAACTATGGCTGTACCACCTATGGTGGTACTAAGTGTCCTTGGCCTACCATCCTGACCAGATCCATGAACCTAGGGAATGCATGTGTGACAAAATGCTCTTGGTACTCTGCGGTCACGCCGCCATCTGCTACATCCCTTAGATAGTCCCACTGAACTGGGGCCAATGCTCGAATATCAATCATGGTCCATCCCTGGTCTAGCTTCATCAGCTGGCCCCTCCTCACCTCATCTATGAACTGTGCATAGGCGGTATACTCCAGTGAAATGTCTTGTGGATGGCCAAACTATTGCCATACCCGCTTCTGCGGGAATCTATCTATAACTATGATAGTGTGACCAATCATCACCCATGAAAATAACATATCGCTAAGCTGCTCTGCAACATCATCCCATACCTCTATAAGTCTCCATGGTCTCCAGACTACCACTGCTAGGTCATCCAACTGGGCCAGCCACTAATCTATCTTACCCAGTGTTGGCTGAGTAATCATCCCCCTGTATCTACATATATATGGCTCTAGAGGCTATCTCATGTCCTTACATATTGGCTGACTAACGGGAAGATGCTCCCATGCCCATACCTATAATACAAATACCCCAACTACCATACTCTTTGCCTCTTGATAGACAATCTCATGCATCTTGTGATACATGTGGGCCAACATACATTGGCCCCATTCATACAATCTTGACCGTGCTAGCATCTGTTGTAGCATCCTACCCCAGCCACACTCCAAACCATTTTTTCCATGATCAGACATCAGATAGAAACCTAGGAAGCAGGCTAAAACCACTGGCAACCTGTGTGTGGGTCCATACTCACTAATAAGATCCTCCCATGGGATAGCTCTCCCCATGACGAGGTCATCCTGTAAAATCTCTCTCAGGGTCAGTGTCCCTACCCTAGGCTGCACCTTGTACTCTACCATAGCTCCATGGAATGGGATCCTCAGTATTCGGTAGATATCCTCAGGGGTCACGGTCATCTCACCCTATGGTAGATAGAACGTGTTCATTTCCGAATGGAAACGCTCAATAAGTGCTCCTAGTAAACCGTGATTTACCTAAATCTCGGGTACATCACATAGAGTGGTTAGGCCCAAAGTATCTATATGTGTTGTCTCTACATCATCTAGCTATGCTACTAATCTGCTGATAGCTGGGTGGTGTGATTGGAAGGCAATGTCTAGAAATTCAACCTGCAAGACATGCAAACAACAGTGCACGATTCGTAATCTGAGATAATCAAAGCATAATGAGACAATTAAGCATTCAAGACATCCTACAAATAGTAATAATGCTGACGCAAATTCTATTGGACATGATGTAGACCAATTTCATGTTCTAATTGTTCACTTTTTCCCATGCGAAGAAGCAGATTTTCGCGCGACAAAGTACTCTTTCGCACAAAGAAGTTTTTCAGGTCGCACAATACTTGATCTTTGCGCAAACTTTTATGACTTGTAGCGCGAGAAAACACCCTATGGAAGGGTTTCTCATGTGAACATGGGTACTCTCCTGCACGATCTTTCCCACCACATGGTGCAAAAAGGAGTTTTTTTGCATGAGCTTTCCCTACGGGCCACATGAAGAAACTACTTCTTCGCGCGAAAACCTGCGGACCGTTTCCTAAAAACATGAAAAATAATGAAAAAATTGACTCAAACTGGTAAAATGTGAAATGCTGAGAGGTTTATTGACTACTCACTAGAGGTCCATATGCTGTCAGTTGAGTGTGCCTCCGAGATCACTCGAATTGATGCGTGCTATAGGGGACCACCATTTTTGCTCAGAGCTCAATTTGCAAAAGTCAAAAGGTTGAAATGATTTGAAAATGACCTTTTCATCCTTATATAGGTTTTGACCTAATTTTTTAAAGTGCTCTGTTTTGCATGAAAACTTCACCATTACCTAATTTGACTACTTTGAATCCATTTTCGTGATCGAAATCAAAATCTAACACTTCTATATAGCTCAAAATTGCATTTTAAAATTTTTGGGACCGATGCAATCAGATACTTGTACAGTCAACTTTCTGACGTTGCTTTCTTGTCAGAATCATATTTTATCATCATTTTCACAAATCTTTGACTTTTTTTTCTCAAAAGTCAACTTTGGTCAACTCTAGTCAACCCTAGTCAAACTTGGTCAACCAGACCTTGAAATCGCTTGAAATTGATTCTAAATCTTCTGAATTCTTCCACAATCTATTCTAAGTTCTTCTTGATCTCTGATTCAACATCTATCTGCGATTTCTCACTCTCAATCATCATTATGGCATGTCATCTTTCTATTTCACTCCCGAAGGGGCAGGATGATTACATCATTGAATATATTCCAATCAATCTAATCTGATTTTCAAAAGTCCTCATTGCTAGGGGCATCTCATCACTTGGGGCATATTCAGTTTTTCATACCTCACAGTCAAAACTAGGTGTTCCATGACTTTTAATCATTAAGGGCATCCTTGTTCCTTACATCTTGTCATCTATTAAGTATCTAAGCAATCTAACTCAGATTCTTGAGGATCAAGCTCCGTTCTTGAGATGGCTCTCAAAAAACTATCTTTTGGGATAGGTATCGAGGCAATCTAAGCCACACTCCTGATAATCAAGCTCCACTCTGGAGATAATTCTAAATCTCTATTTACTATCGTTTGAGATAGGTATTGGGGCATTCTAACCCTAACTCCTGAAGGTTAAGCCTCATTTTGGGGATAGCCTTGTGAAAGATGTCAATCTAACCAGTGTCTTGGTAATCTAACCTAGATATTGGGGGACTAAGCTTCGTTCTGGAGATAGTCCTAAAATCTCTATTGATTATCTTGTTGGACAGGTATCGGGGAAATCTAACCCTGACTCCTAAAGGTTGAGCCTCATTCTGGGGATAGCCTTGTGAAAGATATCAATCTATTAGGTATCAGGGCATTCTAACCCGGATCCCTAAGGATGAAGCTTCATTCTGGAGATGATTCTCAAAATCTTAATCTATTAGGTATCAGGGCATTCTAACCTAGATCCCTGAGGATCAAGCTTCATTCTGGAGATGACCCTCAAAAACTCTATTTGACCAGTGTCTCAGCAACCTAACCTAGACTTTGGAGAGTCAAGCTCTATCCTGGAGATGGCTTTGATATCTTCATTAATCGATCTTTGCATCATCAATTTTTGAAATCTATTCTTCTGTGCCTCAGGCACCAGACTATTCTTTGAATCAATGCACTGCTCGCACATCAATTCAAAGAGGAGCAAAATATAACACCCCAAAATTGGCATCTTGCAACCCTAACCAATTTTGTTGCATTTTTTATTCTTCTAAATCATCAAAGTCCTATTGTACTAGGCAATTCTGAATTTTAACTAATTCTACTCGACCTAAGTGTCAAATGCAGAAAATCCTAAATCTACATTAATCATACATCATATTTAATTCCTAAATATCTATTGGCTAAACAAACCCTATGATTGATATAATTTAATTATAAAGTCCTAGCACTTTAATTAAATTAAATTCACCCCTTTTATCTAAAACACATAAAAAGGAAATAAATTATATTTAATTATTAAATAAATATCCTCATTTCAATAATTGAATTTAAATATTTAGATAATTGAGAAAAACCTATTTATGAGGTCATATTTATTTAATTAATTGGATATTCTCTCAAAAATCTTTCTTCTGTTCAGAAATAGAATCTTTGAATTAATTGTGCTTTAAAGAGAAAGAAAACAATTAAAATCAAATAAAATAGTTAAAATCAAAGAAAGAAAACAGTTAAAGCAAAGGGAAAAACAATTTATTATTTTCTTTTGAATAAAGCTTTCTAATTTAAACTGGCTTTTCTATCTGTTTTATTTCAAAGAGGAAATTTTCTATTCTAATCATCTCTGAGGCTATAAAAGAACTCTCATTCCTCATTCAAAACCCCTAATTACCCACTTACTTTCATGCATTGTTAGAATACTAAATCATTGCCACATTCTTAGTTGATAATCTCATATAGAATATTCTCATTTTACAATAGATTAATTTCAATTTCTAGAATAATTGCATTGAAATCATGTCTTAGACTAAGCTTGCATCTTTCAATTCTTAGAATAACTTTTCATTGCATTACATTCATGGACAAAAATCCTTCATTCCTAGATTGGTTCATGGTTGTGAGACTCTCGTTCTGAGAGCTATTTTTGAAACCCCGTCTGGATAGAAGGCAACAAGTCAAATCATGTAGACAGGCAAGATGAATAATCTCATATTCATTCTTGTGTGTATTTGATGAAGAAGGACTATGTTGAAGTGTATGGTAAATTAACAAGGCCAAATTTACTACATACAGGATGCAATAGGTGTGAATGTCGAGGAAGGTCTACCATAGGATCTTGGTGATATGGGTAACTCTATCAGTGAGGGAGTTAGGTCTAGCTTCTATTCTCCCATACTTGTTTCTTCAATTTTTAAGGTTTTTCCAAAACTCTTCATAACCATTTCCTTGGTAGTTTCAGGAGAAATCGCATCCATAGCCTCTTTTTTATGAGGGATCATACTACCTGCTTTGATATTGTTACAAGTATAGTTAGCATCTACAGGAATTTTCACTTCCATGCAATTATGTGGGAACTTTATAAACTAGTGGTAAGTGGATGGTACAACTTGCATTTCATGAATTCATGGTCTCCCCAACAAGATATTGTAGGCTAAGGGTAGATCCAACACCTGACATGTGACATTCCTCTCAATTGGTCTGACTCTGATAGGCAGAACAATAAGTCCTTTAGAGAATATTTCTTCCTCATCATAAGCTTTGATAGTTATTTTTCTTCTAGAGTCAATTGTCTATTTTGAAAGACCCAGCTTTCTGATGAGATTAAGTGTACAGATATTCAATCCTGTGCCTCCATCTATCAACACGCGTCTAACATGGGATTTATGAATAAGGACTTCAATATGGAGGGGTTGATTATGTGGATGTGTCAATGACTTATCATCCTCTTCAGAAAAGGAGAGGTAATGTGGCACTGAAATGTGATTAACCATCGCTTGGAATTTGTCTATATCAATATCCTTTGGGATGTTAGCAGCTTGTAAGGCTTGTTCTAGGATTTCCCTATGTACTATGGATATTTTGAGAAACTCAAAAATGGAAATTTTGGCAGAGGTTCATTGTAGTTGGTCCACCAAGTCATACTTTTCTCCAGGAATGGTAACCACGTGTTTCGCTACTGGTTTAGGAATAGTAATGATAGGAACCTTGGACGTTGATGCTAATTTTGGGGGTCCTTTGATTGTGACCTGTGCTTGGCTCCATTTCACTACATTCGAGTGGAATGAAACACCTTTGATTGTGACCACATTAATTGATTCAATTTTAATGTCTAGCATATTGATCACATTGTCATTGTTGGAATAGGTGTAGTTTACTTCATTACCTTTTCCTTTAGATGTTTCCCCTTTGTCATAATTAGGGAATGGTTTATTGAATGTTGTATGATCTTCATTGGTAGTGTGTCTGTCCACTTTGATCTTACCTCCTTCAATGAGGTCTTGAATGACATGTTTGAGCTTAAGGCAATTGTTAGTCTTGTGTCCTTTGTTCTTGTGAAAGACACAGTAGGAGTTATCATCCCACCATCTGGGTTTGACCATTGGTTCCCACGGTTTGGAATTTGAGATAGTGAGAACTTTTTTATCTAGAAGTGTTTTGAGAACAGTCTCAAGGGGTTCTCCCAAAGCACTGAATGTTCTTTGAGGTCTTGAAGTCCATGTCCGACCCTTGCTATTATCATTGTTTGCTTTGGGTATGGGAGTTGTTACCTTGGCATCCTTGCTTGCTTGTATACTGTTAGTGAGATTGAATACCTCAGGTTTAGGGCCAACATTGGATGCATTTACTACGCCATCGTTGACAACATTTTTGTTTTGCTTCCACCATTTAGGCTTGGAGTTGGAGTTGTTGGATTATTTTTCACCTTGAAGAGTGATCTCCCCCTTTTTTACCATAACTTCTTCGATACGGATAGAATTTTTTATCATTCTGTCAAAGCTAGGGGAGTCTTGCATTTGTAATGTGTAGTTCAATTCTAGTACCAAGTTATTAATGAAGATTTCCATCTTCTCAGATTTGGGGATAGCTCTTGAGTACTATGCAAAGATTTTCCTCCATCTTTGTAGGAAGTGTGTAAATGATTCGCCAGTCTTTTGCTTGGTATTACATAGATCCATCATAGTCACATCATGTTTGATGTTGTAGGAGTAATGTTGAATAAATTATTGTATTAACTCCTTAAAAGTTTTGACCTTGTGTGTAAGCTTCGAGAACCATTCCAATGCATTGCCTCCTAGACTTCCAAAAAAGAGTCACATGCGGTATGTAGGTTCGTCCATGTATTCTATGCTCAAAGCATAGAATTCCCTTACATGGTCATGTGGGTCGGTCTCCCCCATATACTTGTCGTATTTTGGCTGTACCATGTTGGGAGGAAACAGAACCCTCATGATACTTTTGTTAAAAGGGAATGGACAAATGGCATCCAAAGAGTACTTTGTTTTGGGTTTCTCTTTGTCCTATTTGAGGTTTGCGAGCTCTATTTTCATTAAAGAGAGTTTATTGGTGAGAAAAGATATGTTGGCAAGTTGGCTTCCTAAGGATGCATGACTCATTTTGTTTTGTCATCATGGCAACAAAGTCATGTTTAGTTTCTTTCATGAAAGACAAAATGACTAAGTCTGGAAAATAGGGCAGACATAGATACTCAGTGATCAGCACATCAGTGCACATGTGAGAGATCAAGTCAGCATATGCACATTTAGATATATGTTGTATGACACATGTATATGCAACATCCAGACATGCATAGTATAGAACAACAGTATGACAAAGTTACAGGCAGATCAGTAGACCAGCAGTCTAGACGACAGAGCATGGAAGCCAACCAGTGCTTTGATTAGCATGAATTATTTTTTAATATAATGGCCAAGTGCCTTTTTTTATATGTTTTTAATGATTTAATTAACATTTTAGTAAACACGCTTGAGCCGACTTGTTCGGAAGTGTTGTATATTTTGTTTTAGGGTTGACTAGTGTTTTTTTTTGGGTCGCGCCTATTCTGATATGAATATATAAGTATGTAATGTAAAGTTATGTTACAAGAATCAATGATTATGTAAGAGGAAGATATTAAAGAGTAGTAAGATGAAGTCAGTATATGATATAGCTCCTTAAGAGAGTAAGAGCATTCACGCATACACGGAACTGATCAGACAGTAGTGTCATCACAGCAGTTCATTTTGATATAGTGTATATCATCTTTCATAAGGTTGTAGCCTTCATCCTATTGGGTAGTGAGCCTAGGTAGTGAGCCATATACCTTTAACATGGTTTTGTAAAAGACTCGTAATAGGGTCAGACCTTTAACCAAGTCATTGTACTCATATTGTAAAGACTGCTTCTAACAAGGCAAAGGAACTTTAACAAGTTCATTATACCTAGTACAATATTTGTGGTTACTAATTCCCACCGAGGTTTTCCTTTGATCAAGGTTTCCCTATAATCATATCATTTGTTATGAGTTCTTATGTTAAACTTCATTCAATGTATGTTTGATTTATGTTTAAGTTGCTGAAAAGTAATTAACAGTCAAACACTGATTCAACCCCCCCCCCCTCTAAGTGTTTCTAACAATTGGTATCAGAGCTCTGGTCCTTAGAAAATAAGTTTAACCACTTGAGGAGATCATGGACTCAGTAGAAGCAAAACATTTGAAAAAGAATCTTGAAGTAGCTCTTGAAGATCTTGATAGATCTAAAAAAGAAAATGAAGAACTTAGATTGAAAGTTGATGGCTCATAAATGCTTATCAAAAAATTAAGAAAAGATTTCAAAGATTGTTCTACAAGTGATTTAGGGAAAATGATCAAAAATCTCAATGAAGGGAATATGTCTCTGAAAGATAAAGTTGAAAATCTGGATGAACAGCTCACAGATAGCCAAATTGCTATTGAAGAAAAGATCAAAGAAAGAAAACAACTAGATGATGAACTCTTGAAAGTAAACATGAAAGTTCTGGAATTGGAAAACATAAAGAAGAAGTTGGAATCTGAATTAACAGAAGCAAAGGATAAGATTGATGAACTCCACACAAGTTTTGATTCACTTCAATCTCAGCTCAATGCACAAAAGAAAAAAGTTGACACTACTGGTCTTGGATTCAGTGTAGCACAAATTGAAGTCAATTCATTGCAAGAAAGAAAGAAACCTCATGAAGCATCTTCAGAAGCAAAGAGAGTTGAAAATGTTGAAGAGATTAAAACAGATCCACCTAAAGGGGAAATCAAGAAAGTTAACAGAACTTGTTATGCATGTAACAAACATGGTCATTTGGCAAGAGATTGCGAAGAGGTAAGACCTTTAAATGGTTACTGTTTCTCCTGTAATAAGTTTGGTCACAGGGATATACATTGCAGAACAAATCAAAGAAATCAGTCACAGCAAAATCAAAGAAGAATGAATCAAAATGATCAGAGAAATCAACCTCAAAGGAATTTGCAGAACACTACATGTCAGATATGTAACTACAATGGACACACAGCAAAGCAATGAAACATGATGAACAAGAGCATCAGACCTCCTATCATTTGTCACACATGTGGAAAGGCTGGACACATCTCAAGGTTTTGTAGATCCAAAACTCAAAAGCAAGGCTATCCTAAGAAATCACTATTTGAAGAAAAGGGAGAAGTCAAGTTTGTTCAAGCAAATGAAGATTCAAGAAAAAATTGGGTTGAAGTAAAGAAGGACAATGATGTTGGAAAAGTAGTTGATGCATCCATAGTGGATGCACCCTCTACTTCTACTTGAATAAGACCTTCTTGGTCTTAGGGGGAGCTATTCTAGCTTAGGACCCCTACACGGTTGGTATACTCACCTCTGAGTATGCGCCTATGAATTCATGGTTATAAGCACATAATATTGCTATATGCATTCACGCATTGTCTAAAATGCATCAGGATCAAAGTTTCAAAATCTCTGAGAAATTTGTGTATGGTTGCAAATATTAAATGCGGTAGATTTTATAAAAGAAAGTGTTTGATCTTCTTCACACTTGCATTCAAGATCACAAATTTTGTAGAGCATTAGAGAACTAGGCATCAAGGCACGAAGCATAGCAGATTTGTCAGTTAAGCGAACGGATAAGAAGTTTGGAATGAAACCCTAGCAGTCATGCCGTTTCAAAATTTTGTGAAACCCTACCTAAGCAAGTTCCAAGTAAGTATGGCGACTCCAGTAGTATTTGATATTGCAGAAAGGAAGAGATTTGTATTCAAGAAACATCCATTCAAATCCATACTGGATGATGTGGAAGGGGCTTTCTCCAAAACCCTGCTAGGTGTTGTTCACGTGGAAGATATTCATGCGTACATCTACTGTAAGAAGGAAAAAGTAGGAGATATTAGCATAGCCACTCATATGAGATCTATGATGAAACCTGATTACACATTCAAGGATGAGTTCACACACTTGATTGATAACCCTATTTTTGAATACTCGAATGCACATGAGTTTGATGAGCCAGAATGGGTGGATATTTTTCTAAGAAAAATACATGATGATCTTTATTGGATTGGTGAGGTCCCTGTGCACATCACTATAGACCTAATCCATGAATTAACCAAACTTCCCAAGACTAGTCCAATTTTTCCAACTGGAAAGGATGTCAAGAAGAAAATTGAACATGTCTATCTATATAGAAGTGACAAGTGCAGAATGACAGTTGACCCTATCAAAGAAGATGACATAAAACTTTTAACAATGATACTTGGGTATAAGTTTCAGCAAGCAAGTAGGTTGAACAGTGTCTCTGCAGCAACAGTCCTAGCAACTATTAGAATGGTGAAGGAAAACACTCAATACAACCTATGTGAGATCTTGTGCGGTCAATTGATTGGAAACATTCAAATCATCAAGCACAATAGGAGCAAGACATTCAGGTTTGGATCTCTGATCATCTACTTGTATTTCCATATAGTTGGAAAGTTTACAAACCTTTATCTAGATAGGAGAAAACCCACAATGTCTCAGATTTCACTTAAGGCCACTTTAGAGAGCAGTGCAAGGGATGTTATGGATATGGATATAAAGGCATTTAGGATCAAGATGCAGAAAAGATTTAGGTTATTTGAGAAGATAGTTGACAAATATAAGGATACCATATGTTTCATGGTGGAAATAGATTGCACTTGTATGGAGGCAGTTGAACCTAGAACCAAATGGATTCATCCTCTTGGTTATGAAGTGGAAGAACATGTGCTAGAAGTATATGCACAAGTTCTATTGTCCATGCCCAAAGATCCTAATGGACCTAGATGGGGCACTTACAAAGAGAAGACTAATGAAGTGGATACTAGATTACACAATGCTGATAACAAAAGGAAAGCATCCAAAATTACATCTAACACACTGAAAGTTCATGGAGTCACTCAAGAAGATCTTGACAAAGCTTGAGATGCCAAGATAGAAAAAGAACTTGAGAAGGCTGAACAGATCTAGAAGAAGAAGAAAGTTGAGAGCACCTCTACGCCCTCTACCACTATTGACCCATACTCATCTCCACCTTCAATACCTAGCAAGAAGTCTAGAGGAAGAAAATAGGTTCCCACAAATCATCCATCATCAAGGAACACATGGAGAAAAGAAAAAAAATACTCAAGCTCTTCCTGGAGTAGGATTTAGACCTAGTCTAAATGTTTTGAAGAACAGGATTGTGAATGAAGGGAGATTAGATACACTTTCTAAAGTATATGACAAGTATCAAGAAATTTATATGACTGAGATACACTCTATGATCATATCTCATATGATCAAGTTTAAGAAGTCAGTTCTTGAACTCAAGACAGTGATATCAGATCAGTTATGGAACTTATTAGAGATCATGAAAAGACATGCAACTGAGGAAGACATGAGGATAAGAGAATAAACATTGGATACTCTTCTCCCTGTATTCTCGCATGATGAGAAGGTTATATTATTAGATCTGGTGAAGCCTCATCTCTGAACTAAGACAAGGACCCTATAGATTATGAACAAAGAGTATGAGTAGATAGGTAAGGAGACTGAAAAGGAATTTGCACAAGTGTTTATGGATAGACACATGTATCCATCAATGGCACCTACAACAAAGGTTACTCCAGCTCCTCCCAAACAGGCCATAGAACCAGTGATTCAGAAAGCACCTACATCAGGTCCACAGGTTTCAGCGCCCACAGTGACAATAACTTCTGATACAGATAAAGACTTAGAAGATACTATAGTGGTTGATAACATCAAGATATCCATGAAAACATCTGACAAAGACATGGACATAGTTGATAAAGCATTTGTAAGCACTAAGGAAATGTGCACTGATGATACTTCTGCACAACAAGATGAAGCTCCCACCAATGATCCAATTGACATAAATGAAGAAAAAGACACTCAAGGTGATAAGGCACCAATAAAAGAGATACCAGTAAAATTTGAATGCATGGATACAAGTCAGAATACTATATTCTCACCATCCACTCAACCATCTACCTCATTGTTGTCAAGGTTAACTCCTGATTCAGGAAGTTTAGATGCATGGGGAGAAGAAGACTTAATCAAGATCAGCATTCTTTCTATGGAAAAAGAAAAGGAGAAACACGTAATGAGGAACCCTCACTTTTTGGAAAAAGTGAACATATTGAATGACTTAGTGCCTGTTGATCAGAAAGTAGCCAAAGTCCAATCAATTGAAGATGTGGACAACATTCTGAAAAACTTCAAAACACACTTTACAAACCTAGTAGATTCAGCTACTAAGATTGCAGAAGATGAATACAAAAAGGAGAGACTGAATGATTTGGTAAAGATCTTTACCTTAGACTTGAACTCCTTAAAGATTGGGAAATCCATACTGAAAGAATTGGTAGCTAAGGGAAAAAAATTTATAGCCAACTACATGGACAGAGTGAAATTCACCTTTGAGCACATTAAAAAGGTAGAAGAGGCAGAGATCATGGTGGATAGCATCAGAAAATCAGTTGAAACATCCATGCAAGACATGGACATTTGCAATAATATCTATCAAGGACAGTTGGATAAAATTGAGAAGGCAAAATTGGAAATCAGCAAGATAAGAATAAGACAAACCCAATTGAGAAATGCACTTGCGCCATCTCTAGTAGTCCTTAATGAGAACATCAAACAGATTGATGACACCATGGTGACATATGATCAAGGTCCTTGCATGGATCTGATGAAAATGGAGAAACTGACATATGCCCTATGTGCGCATCTATAGACTGTTGAAACAATGAAAGTATTTTGGCAGAAAGAGATCCAATCTCTTCAAATTGTGTACCCTAAAGTTTACATGGAGTAAGTATACAGAAGACTTACAAGTTTTTGTACACCTTTGTCATTAATGTCAAAGGGGGAGTAATATAGAATGTATATATGCAGAGAAGTATATGTATATATCAATAAAATGTTATGATATACAGTCATTTTTTGTGTTAAGTCATTTTGAGTAACTTGGCCACATTCCTTTGTTTCCATAAATGACAAAGGGGGAGATTGTTGGAAAGTTGACTTCCTGAGGATGCATGACTCATTTTGTGTTTTCATCATGGCAACAAAGTCATGTTTAGTTTCTATCATGAAAGACAAAATGACTAAGTATGGAAAATAGGGCAGACAGAGATATTCAGCAATCAGTACATCAGCGCATGTGTGAGAGATCGACTCATCATATGCACATTCAGATATATGTTGTATGACACATGTAAATGCTACATCAAGATGTGCATAGTACGAAACAACATTATAGTAAAGTTATAGGTAGATCAGTAAACCAGCAATCTAGAAGATAGAGCATGGAAGCTGACTAGTGTTTTGATCAGCGTGAATTATTTTGTAATGTATTGGCCAAGTGCCTTTGGTTATATGTTTGTAATGATGTAATTAACATTTTAGTAAATACAATTGAGCCAACTTGTTCAGAAGCGTTGTATATTTTGTTTTAGGGCCAACTAGTGTTTTGTTTTGGGTCGCGCCTATTCAGATATGAACATATAAGTATGTAATGTAAAGTTATGTTACAAGCATCGATGATTATGTAAGAGGAAGATATTGAAGAACAGTAAGATGAAGTCACTATATGATATAGCTCTTTAAGAGAGTAAGAGCATTCATGCATACACAGAACTGATTAGACAGTAGTGTCATCATAGCAGTTCATTTTGATATAGTGTATATCATCTTTCAGAAGGTTCTAGCCTTCATCCTATTGGGCAGTGAGCCATATACCTTTAATAGGGTTTTGTAAAAGACTCCTAATAGGGTCAGACCTTTAACAAGGTCATTGTACTCATATTGTAAAGACTTCTTCTAATAGGGCAAAGGAACTTTAACAAGTTCATTATACCTAGTATAATATTTGTGGGTACTAATTCCCATCGGGGTTTTCCTCTTATCAAGGTTTCCCCGTAATCATATCATGTGTTATGATTTCTTATGTTAAGCTTCATTCAATGTATGTTTGATTTATGTTTAAGTTTCTGAAATGTAATTAATAATCAAACAATGATTCACCCCCCCCCCCCTCAGTGTTTCTAACAAGATATAGGAGTTGGTACCTCCATTTCTTTGAGTTTCTCCACATCATAATCTAGGGGTAATTTTATGCCAGTGGCTGCCAAATGGAGGAAGTATTTCTCTTTATCGTCATCAATTATCCTTTCCAATATCTTGTGGAACCTCTTACTTTGTTTGAGTTTATCGTACTCATCTTCAGGGATCTCCCCCTCACTGTCTGATCCAAATGGATCACATTCAAAGGTGGCTTGTTCATTCTCATCTACATCTTTATGCTTTTGGCTTTTTCTATTGTCATATTCTTCAAAAGTTGCACTTCATTCACGAGTGTTTCTATCCATTTGTGGAGAGTCTAGATTGAGTACGGAATTGTGAGATGTTTCTCCTTGAAAGTGTGGTGATTTAGGAGGCACGTTTGATCCTTTAGAGGTGTACTTGTTGCGTCTTGTGTTAACCATAAAGTTGTATCTCAACTTTCGTTAACATTTCCCAATAGTGTTAGGTAGAGTCCCAAATTGTTCAAGTGAGTGTGTCTAGGTAGAAGTGTTGTTTGTGTTTGGTGGAAGTAAATGATTCCAGCATCAGAGGGTTAGAATGCCTTGATAGTGAGCTGGGAATCAAGTTGTAAAAAGTGGTAGACCACATGTATTGAGATAGTTTGTAAGAGTCTGACACGACATGCAAGGTAGATGTCTAAATTTTTTTTTGATATAGCCACAGTGAGACCAAAAGAAGCAATAAGGACAGTTTAAAGAGCCGAAAGGGGATTTGAAATAAACTATCTTTCTCTGAGAGGCAACTATGCAAGTTCCCACTGTCAAATTTTGTCAATTTTGTTTTGGAAGTGCGTGAAACTTGTTTTATCAAAGATTGTCTTTTGAGGTTTTTCCAATGAGTGAAAAACACATGTGGACCAAGGTTTTGAATTTCGTTTCTTGTTTGAAGATTTTATCTTTTTAATGATTTTCAGACACATCAAGCATTATTGCATTGTTAGAAGGGTGAAACAGACACACATCTTATCCCTATTTTCTAGGTGGAGGATGAAAATACTTGCTCATTGACTTAGGTACACACTCAAATGCTAATCAAAATACAACCATCACCAAGCACACAATGGCTCTAGTCATGATGTTGTATTATCCGACTCCAAATGCAAGTGAGGGCACGATATGACAAGTGTCTTGGGGCAATTAATTTTTTCCTTGCATAAATATTATCACCCTTTCAGGGATGAATCAGGAATTCTTTCAGTTCAAGTGTTGTTTATTATTGGGCAATCTGTTCAAAACCGTCCCCCATAGAATTGCACAAGGAATAATTAAGGCATATAGCCCTATGAGTACTTGAATATGTGTAGTCTCGCAAGAAAGATTCAAGCGGCTCGGCTCTACACATACCCAAGCATGTTTAAGGAATGATGTTGAAATTCCATGAACAAAAATGGCTCCATCTTCCGAGGCTTTAGCCTACGAGGAAGCAATTATTTATAGTGAGTTGGAAGGGTTGGCGTAAAACCTATCCTCACTTGGGTCATTCCTGGGAGATTTTTTCCTCAACCAGCAGGCCCTCTACTATTAAATAAACTTACAAAGGATTGGCGAGCGTAGGAGGTCTATATTTCTTATTCTTTTGAAGAAGAAGAGCATACTCTCCTAATCCATGCCATTTTCTCCTAAAACATGTAAATCAATGTTCATTCCTTTGAGCTATGTTGAGCTTGATTTAGGTTGTTTCTATTTAAGAAAAACATAATGCTTGAAGGTAAATTTGCTTGTTCAATTGACCACAGTTTTAGATGAGTAGCTTGTTCAATTTCTGATCCTAAAATGAATTAAATGATTGAACTTGTTCTTTGAACCACAAGATTTAGTGATTTTTGTTGTTCATTTATAGATCCCAAATTTAGATGATGAGGCTTGCTTTGTTCAATTACTCCAAATTCCTTTCAAATCATAAATTAACTTGTGAGTTTCTGGTTTTCCTTAAAAAAGAAAAATAGCATATTCCTCTGGTCAATTTAGTATAAGATTGGAAAATGTTTTTAGTCTTGAAAGCATAAGAAAAGAATATAAGTCAAGATAAGGGATCAACAATCTGTAAAACCACAAGTTAGTATCTTATTTTCTCTCTCTTAGCTCTGACAGTAATTTGCAAACACAAGTTAGGCTAAAAATAGGATCACAATCAAATGTTAGAACCCTATATTTCTGCCCCCTGGACGACAGACGATATTTCAGAGACCAAAAATGATAAACCCCGAAAATCATAAAAGATTAACCCCAAACAATAACCTTCACCCAGGATGATATTTCTTTTATGCGAAATGATAATACATACAAAAAATGCAAAAAAAATTACCAGAAACAATTTTAAGGCCAAATTTTACCTTCCAAAAGTGCAATGGTAGATGATATTAAAACTCCCAAAAATGATAAGTTGCTCCTGAAAAAGATAAAAGATTTACCGGACGTGATAAGTTGCTCCCAAAAATGATAAAAGAATGACAGGAAATGATAAGTTGCTCCCGGAAAAGCTAAACTGCCTACAAATTTTGAAAATATTAAGGGCAGAGAGTAGAATTTGGTGAAATTTTGAGCAATCATACCCCATATTGGGTGCCAAAGATGTGTGTGTGATTTTTGTACCTGTTAAGAGACACAACACTTCAATAAATCATTGCATTAGTGAAAACAAGGGGTTAGCAAACATAGCAATCACTAAAATCAATCTATTGCTTCCTATCTAGGAGGAGTATGAAAATTGACATAATAGCCCTTAGATTATGCATATTTCAGTGACAAATACAACCTAAGAATGGAAGATCAAATGAAAAGTAATCTAAATGATTCAAAAACATGCATTCTAGCTCTAAATGAAGATTATAACAATATAAAGTAGAAAGAAGCTAGAAAGCACTATGAAAATCCCTAAAACATGAGCAACATGAGATTGCTCCTTCAATTCTCCAAATATGGGCAGCATAAGGATGCTTTCAACACTTCAAAATTAGGAGCATTACAACAATATATTTCATAAAATCAAGGGCCATTTGAGCTCAAAATCCATCCTATTTATAGGAGAAATGGAGGAAGGGGAGAAGACTCTAGAAGGGTTGCCATTAATGAGGGTGTAAGACTCATTACTGAGGTATGGGTGGAAGGAATATGTAAAAGCCATTAATGCTTCATTTATGAAAGCATTAATGAGGTATGGGTGAGGGTTTAAGAAGCATGGGTGAGGGTTTAGAGTCAAGCCTAACAACTTTGACTTTAGGGGGAGGGTTGAATTCCTAATCACACCTTAATGGAATGTGACAAGCTTAAGGGTAGCTTAGGATTAGGATTAAGGCTTAAGGGATGTGATTCAAAAGATAGAGATGGGAGGAGAGAGAATGAGTAGAGGGGGATTAGCTAATTAAGAAGAATTAGCATGTGAGAAGGGGTTGGGATGAGTTTGAACTCATGATTGGACATTTGAGATTGGTTAGGTTTGAGGGAGTATTAATAAAATGAATTGTTGTAATAACATATTCACTCAATAATAGGGATTTAATTAATCATTTAAGCTTTTGATTGCTTTGTAATAATTAATTAGGAATATAGCCAAATTGAATGATTTAGACTAGGGGATTGATTTTGCAAGTGATGAGGTATAAATAGGATTCCATTTAATTCCTTTGAAATTAATTACCTTAGCCAGATATGATTTGAACTGATTGAATTGAATTGATTGGATTGGCTAAAGTGATTAATGTAAATTAGTGATTAGATCACTTAGGATATTAAATCTGATTTGAATGAATTATGCCAGGCGATTGAAGAGTTGTTTGAACATAATTAGGGGTATGATTAAACTTAGGGAAAATAGGGTCTATGGTCAGAGCAGACCAAATCTAGGTGGTTACAACCGAACAATAGAGGTATTATTTAATTACATTAGGTGATACACTTATTCATGTAATCTTTAATGGATCTATAATAAGAAATAGGAGATTTCATACACTTAGGTCAAAGTGTAATTTGCCTACATTCTAACAAGTGAAGAAAAGTTGGTCATAAAGTTGGTCATCTCAAGAAAGACTACAGAGACCGAATGACAGAGACAAACACCTTTCCCAATGGAAATACCATTGAAGACATCTAAAAGATGAGAAAAAAAATGTGGAGGAAAGATACAAGTAATAATAAAGCTAGACCAAGCAATGCAATTGGTGACACTCTATCCAATGGACCTAGTGACATCACCACCCCCACCTAAGCAGAACAAGTAAGTATGGAACTACATTACACCAAGCTATATTTTGCATCAGTTCTAATCATACATAATTGAAATGCCAAATTATCATGATTATAGATGCACTATGATATTACTTGTTAAATTCTGTAAAAACTATTTCATTGAGAAATACATACTGAAATCCATCGATATACATTCCAAGATGAATTGTCTGCACTTAATGAGAATCGTCGGTTAACATGTAAAAGATGAAGTTACTAGTGTAAACTGAAATCTATCAGTAATCATATAAGCTGACAAAG
Source organism: Thuja plicata (assembly GCA_018584345.1). Lineage (NCBI taxonomy): Eukaryota > Viridiplantae > Streptophyta > Pinopsida > Cupressales > Cupressaceae > Thuja > Thuja plicata. Next base: position 439,824 of record MU226929.1, on the reverse strand, counting down.
TTGTCTTCCCCATACACTAAAAAACTCTCGGTAAAAGTGACAAGTTAGACAACTGCCCTGAAGCATCGCGTGGTCACCAAAAAGAGAAGTTAGTGTTTAGCCCGATGACTTTGTCTTCACACACCAAGGATTGGTTGAGCATTAATGACTCGACTTAGGGAAAAATTCTATAAAAAGGGGATGAAAGGGTTTCATTTCTCACCTGTGATTTGAGTGAAGTGACTAGAGAAAATACAAAGAAAGAAGAGATAGCATTGCAGAATGACTCCAATCCATTACAAAGTAATCCAAGTAGATCGATTACAACTACAGAGGTTGAAGTAAGTACTAAGCATAACCAAGAACTCTATTCATCTTTTACAGAAAGCCCTAATTTCAAGAAGCAATGGCCATGACTTCAAGAACCGCTAAGTTGAAGAGCATCAAGAAGGACAAGGTCAAACTTGTCAAGAATTCTACCTGTGTGGAACCCCATTACAAGATATACCCAGAAGTTTCATCACATCCTGACAATACTGGAGCAATCTTGTGAATACTAGCTAGGGTTTTTCTCATCGAAGATGTGCAAGCATATATTCACTGCAAGATTGCAGAAATTGGCAACCTGGAGGTTGATCAAGCTTTCAAGAAGCTATGTAATGCTGATGGATCTATTAAAGATGAGCACAAGCACATAGAAGTGAAAGGACTCACAAATTTTCTATTGTTCCCAAAGTTATTCAAGATCGAGTGGATTCGGTTAGTATTGAGAAGGATCCACAATCATAAGCTATGACTAGATGAGCCTAAAAAATAACATGAGATTTTATTCATGCAGTCATCGATTATCCTATAACCAATAAGGTAAAGGCATTGAAGAACCCACCCAAGGCTGAAATTGAAAAGAATACAAGATCTACATGGGATGGAAGGGGACTGAGAATATCCACTATCACAGATGATGAGCTGAAATTTGGAGCATGTGTCCTAGGCTAAAAATTCTTTCAAGCTAGAAGGATGAAAAAAATAGCATCCAGAGTAGTGGATACATCATATAAGATTGTAAAGAAAGGAACTCAATGTGATCTATTTGAACTCCTACTCAACCAATTGGAAGAAACTTGAAGACAATCATAAATGCAAAATCAAATTCATGTAAGTATGGTTCACTTATCATGTGCATGTTCTTCTACTTCCAAGAATCTTTTCCATCAATAGGAAATGTGAAATGGGATACAACTAGAATAGTCAGCATATAGATCAGTGAGTTTATAAAATCACTAGGAGACAATTTTGAGTCAGTCATGAATGAGTACTTTACTGGATTCATGGAAAGAATGCAGAAAAGAGTAAGGATCCCCGAGCAATTAATTGAGAAATTCAAGACTGATATATGTTTCATGGTAGACACAGACCACACATACATCAAGCCTATTGTACCAAGAACAAAATTTCTATAACCACTTGACTATGAAGTGAACATAGATCAAGTATCCAGTGCAATTGATGCATTAATAAATGAGCCAATTGATCAAACACAACCCAAGTTTGGAACTTATGAAGAAGCCAAAGAAAGAATCAAATATGGCTTGGTTGCAAAGAAGATTGACAGGAAAAAGGATAAAATGTTCAAGAATCTAAAGAAAATAATGTCAGTAATAGAAGAAGAAACCAAATAGGAAGAAGAAATTGAACAAGAGGAAGAGACCAATGGTTAGTCACCCATCGGTGAAGCTATAGAAAAGAATGACTCCAAGGCCACAGAGTCAAATTCACCTCCTCCTCCACTAGCTAAGAAGCCAAGAAATACAGCTGCATCAAGGAAAATAAGTCAAACAAATAAGAACACAAGTCCTTCACCTTTGAAGAAAGGTCAAGAAAGGACCTATAAGAGAAAGCCTCCAACCAAACAGTCCAAAGCTACAAAAAGAAGAAAGTTCATTATAACTAAGGAGGACATTAAGGAAACCAAACAAGATGAAGCTATTCAAAAGTAAAAGAATAAGATCCCTAAAATCGTTGATGAAGTATGTGCACAAATGATCAAGTTAGGATCAATTACTGACTCCAAAGTCAGAAAATGGTTAACATTAGATCCCTTGGATCAAAATAAGATTGAGGAAACAATCATCAAGATGATGTACATATACAAATAACCCCTACAAAACTGGTAGACAATATGCCCAAAGAAATTCAAGATAGGATATAGGTAAGATGGACATTTTCCTTGTACTCTAAAAAAGAAATCAGGGAAAGATCCCTAGTATCAGTCATGCCTCCTGAATAAAAATGGAGGAGATCAAAGAAATGATGAAGGTTCATTCCAAAAGGTTCTCACCGAAGTTGAGAGCCTACCAAGTTCTTAAAGGACATCTATTGGATCTAGACAGAAAGAGTGAAGCCAAATGGAGGAAAATACTTGATATTCCTGAAAAGGATACAAGTCCTGAGCCACAATGAGCTCTTCCCAAAAATCAAGAATCCAAGGATGATCAGGCTACTGAGAGAACCAAACTAATTACCATCACAGATGTAGAATTGGACAAAGAGGAAATGGACACCACAGGAAACAAGGATATGGATGTTGTAGATGAGACATGGCTAGACACCACTATGGACAACATTGTGGACAGTAAAATCATTGAAATCACCGATGATCCTGCCGATGCAATACAAAAAGATGAAGATGTCACTGTTGCTAAGGACAAGATTGATGAACATGACAACACACTTGGTACTTCACAGGTGAAAATACCAAGAAACATGAAAATATTGATGGAAGCCATCAATATTCTCCAAGACAAGGAGAAATCACCTACAAAAGATTCAAGCATTCCCAAGGATGCAGGGGATGAAGGAAAGAAAGACAACACCGATGATCAGAATGTCATCAGAGACACTCAAAATGTAACCGATACTGACAATGTTACAAAAGGAGTTTCAAAGAAAATAGATGGAGACACTGATGATAAGGATGATGAAGTACATAAGGATATTGATGAAGGAGCTAAACCAAAAGATGGCACTCCTGGGGAAACTGAAAAGGTTGCTGCAGAAAATATCAAGGTTGATGTGGAGACATCCATTCAAAACCAACAAGCTGACACAGAGGCACAACAACAAAAAGAGGCAACACCCCCAATAACTTCATCCAGCACAACACACAAATCTGAGAAGCTAGATATGGTTCTACACTCAAGTGCATCTCATAAGAAGCAGAAGAAAACCAAGAAGACAAAGTTGGAAGTCACTCTCGATGAGATAACTAAGATACCTAAATGCGACCCAACTACATTAGAATATGAATCACTAAAAGAGTATGGTGAGATATACCAAAGGAAGGCACTACTGGAGAAGCTAAGAAAGGAGCATAGAGACTCCATGGTACTAGAGACAACTAGGGACATCTTGAATCATATTGTACTTGATGTTGATGTTGATCACAATATACCTATCCTTGATCAACTAGACACTCTCACCGAGGCCATTAAAATGTATAATATTGATGTAGAAAAGGAAAATAAGGAGAGAGAAGAGAAGAAATATCAGTACAAACTTATTGAAAAGATCAACCAAGAAGTGGCAGAAAACAAGGTAAAGCTTTCAGACTTAACAAGTGAATTAGATCCAATAATTGCTGAAGCTTTTTCCTTGATGCAACAATTAAGTACACTTGAGAAATTCACTAAGGAACATAGTGATAAAATAGAAAAGTTAGATTCTGATCTATTTACAAGTGCTAATGGCTTAACCACCGATGACAATGCAATAAAGTTGCATTATGAGAAAATTGTTGAGATCAAACGGTTAAGACAGGAACTATGGGAAGAAGAAACACAATTTAGGGAAGAAGTCACCGAGCTCTAGGCTCGACTTCTACCAATTTGTACACTACTTCAACAACATATCAGTTCAGCAAGATAACTGATAGCCACCCCTGAGATGTCTGTAGCAGACAACATCTATGATATGCATGCAAGAATCACACTCAAGCACATGGCTCTAGACAAACTAAAGGACAAATGGGAGAAGAGGATGGAGGAAATAAAGTCCTCCCACTCTCATATTTTTGATAAGCTATAGGTATAAACCTTTTCCCTTACTATCAAAAAAGGGAGAAAATAATGATATGTATAGAGGGAAAACTATACAGTACAAAAAGAACAAAAAAAGGGAAAATAATGATATAATATGATATATACAGCACAAGGTCAAAAGAAATAGAGTATCATGTACATACACTTATACTATATTGGCATATGCATAGGGGAAGTCATGAAATGACTAAGGAATATATATGGTGTACATACTAAACATTTTGTTAGTATTTTGCACATATCATATTTTGATACTAATGTCAAAGGGGGAGATTGATGACACTATTTTTCCATTAGTATGAAAAGAAGACCTTTGGTAAACCTACACCGGAAGACAAAATTTTAGAGATCACTGAAAGTACAGATATCAGAGATCATCAAAACTGCCAAATGCAACCCGACAGGACCAACCCGACAGAGACACACAATGAAACAAATCTCAAGAAAAATTGAAAGAGAAAAAATAGAGGAACCCAAAAGAGCAAGGGAACCCAATGGATAGTTCAATCAAAGGAACACCGAAAGATAGGCAAACTGATTTCTATGCCAACCGAGCATCAGACACTGAAAGTCAGTTATATCCCGTAAAAAGTAGATCTAACTTCCACGTTAGATAAAACAATTGTATTCTATTTATAGAGTCTTGATTTCTTTTAAAAACCATTACTTAAGGGACAAGAAACATTAATGTAAGTGTTTTAATCAGTCTAATTGATTTAAAACATATAGATGAGAAGAGCAAGGTAAAGTTGTAAACCTATGATCATAGAGTTAATGTTGTAATACGTGAAACTACATTAGGTCATATTATATTATAAATAGATGTTGTAGTTATTCATTATTATGGATGAGAGGATTAATGTAGCCTACACGCACATCTATGGATTAGACTAAGAGTTTCAAGAAGCATAATAACAAAAGGTGAATTTGGTTATCAAGAACTAAGAATAGAGGCTACCGAGCAACAAAGGTATTATTCAATCACATTACGTGATACACTTATACATGTAATATGTAATGGATCTGTAATAAAAAATAGGAGATTGCATACACTCAGGTCAAAGTGTAATTTTCTTACATTCTAACAAGTGAAGCAAAGTGTAAAAATCCTTTTAAGGAAGGTGGATTTAACAATCCTATTGTAAATCTCTTAACTGAGTGCACACTAAACAGTGTTGCTAAAGCTCTTAATAGGGTAGACTTTAACAGGTCTCCACAGATACTCCTAACAAGTTAGATCATCAGAAGTGATCAAATTGTAAGCCTTAACCGACCCCTTCCAATCTACAGATAGTGAAGAGTTTGTGGGTGCCATCCCCACTGTAGTTTTTACTTCCTAACATGAGTTTTTCACATTATCGTATCTTGTGTTATGTGTCAATTACTTTCATGAATTTTTCTATGAATGTTCACATGTTTGTTAAGTTTATGAACTAATAAATTCTTACACAAAGATAGTATAGAACAAATGGTTGGCTATACAATTGATTACACAAAGGATAAATGTTAAAAGATATAAAAGTTTTAGAGGTACTGATTCACCCCTCCCCTCTTAGTACACACTTCCCATTAATTCCAACATCTAATACATAACTGTCTCCCACTGTTCTAAGTGTCTCCCACTGCATTATAGAACTGCATACTTACTTGTCTTCCACTATTCTAAAGGTTTAGTACACAAATTTACTCCTCTAAGAATAGAATAATAGCAAACTTCTGGACCATAATGTTTGAGCAACCAAAAACACCTCTGGAACACAATTTTGACACCAATGAAAAGAAATAATCAAACATATATTTTCAACACTCATATCTATCATAACATCTCTAGGAGAAGGGTACTATAGTTAACTTCACACACTCTAAGTTTCTAAATGGTACATTAGATTTCATTAGATTTTAACAATTTTTTTGATGTCTTCGTATATAAACACTGTTGTATTTGTTAATGTACACAAGGGTCAAAAGATGGCCATTTAGAAGTGTTTCCTAGCACCTAAATTAAAGATGGCCCAATAACCATCCATTGCAACCACCTCAAAAATTTGCACAACTAGTTGTTAGCGAACAGATTTGTCTTTCTACAAAAACTCTTTTAAGTTTTACTCTATCACCCTTGAAAGACAAACTATCTCTAACAGTTGGGTAAGTATCTTTTATGATCACTTCCCTCTGAATTTTTTTATAGGTATAGCTCCCTAATATGATTTTCAATGAAATTTGATAACAATTCAATCGGTTAGCTTTTAACTCGAAAGCTTATAAAGGTTGCAATATCATTCTTTGATGATATTCTATTAAACAAATGTAAAGGAAATAAAACCAAAAATGAGTGGGAAGAAAAACACAGTTACTTCTGCGATTTCATTTCATGAAACATAAACAACTTCTCAACTAAAGATAACAGAAGATAGATAAAATCCAGAATTCAGATATTATGAACCAACAGACATATACATAACAGGATAAACAAGATGTCAACATAGGACACTTCTCTTTTGGTTTTAAAATAACATAGATACGATAAACCTCACTATAATATATTTCAGAGATTACTGCACAGGCAATTGCATGAAATTCATTCTTTCCATAACATTGAATTAATACTATCTGTTACTTTAACTTTCTCAAAAAAAAAAAAAACTATTACTATCAAAAAATCTATTATCTATCAGCAATGAGTTTTTTTCAAACCCTTTAAAATTTTTAGTAGTCAAATAAATAGTATCAAAGCACTGAGAGGTCTCCCAAAAAACACAACCTCTCGGGCATTTAGTTATATAACTAAACCAATAGAAAAAGGACACACGTCTTTAAGAGTTTGCATGTTAACCAAGTAAAGACTAAATAACCAAATATGGTTCCTTGTTGACAGCACAATCCTTGCTCCCCACTGGACTCCCTTCTTCTTTGGTAACCGAATGGGTAGGTTTCCATTATTTATATGCCTGGACCAGCTCCTTCATGAATGATAGATGTAGGATCTTAGAATTTACTATCTGAGCCATAGAAGTGTCTTTACTCTACCTCAATTTCTTCACCTTTTCAATGACATTGGGTAGCTGATCCACACACAGATATAGCATAGATTCAATCCTTGCCATCTGATTTAAGTCAAAGGCTTTAGGATTAATCTTTTCTCTGATATTCTTTATTGTTGTGTAGAAAGCCTCCAGAGCGCCCTTCAATTCTTGCTCACCATAAACTGACAGATAGGTATAATTGAAATTGATCACTTTCAACTCGTTCAGGGCAATCTTTTGAATCTTCTTAGCTTCTAACTCATATTCTTTGTTTTCTATTATGGTGCTCCTTATTAGAGTGATGCGCCAACTAATGTTCTTCCTGAAAATGAAGAAAGTGGATTCTTCAGCACCTTTTAGGGACTTTTTTGTGCAGAATTTGTTGATCTCCATAAACTTTGTCATTGCTGACACCCATTTTTGTTCCTCTCCATCCCAGACCTGGGGTTGGGCTTGCAATTCTCCCATTATGACCTCTGTGTCATGAAGAACTAAGTGTGAATCCTTGATGTATTGTCTTCCATTGTTAAGCACTTGGGACATCCACTCATCAACATAGGAGACTAGTGTTCGACCCCTCTGAACTTGATTCAGCAATGTTTTACTTTCCGCCAAGTGTGGGTCGAATACCTGTGATGATTGAGTTAGTGGGTTGGCATCAAAGTTGTAGAAAGTATTTATGAACTAAGAGAGTGAGACTATCATTTGCTTCAGTTCCATCTTTTCCTTACTATCTTGCCATGATGTTATCAACATCTGCTGGGCTGTCTCTTTGAAAAGGTGATTCTTTCCCGCTCTATCCATAGTTCCTAATTCAATTTTAGTGACTTCAAAATATTTGACTGCAACATCCTATTTCTCTTCCTTCGGTCTATAGGTGGCTACTTTGGCTTTCCACTTCCCAGTTTTAGTATCAACAAACATTCATGTTGTACTCTTAACTTTCTTGGCCTTGGGAGTCTTTTGAGAATATTTATTGAGTATATCTTGCACTGTAATGAATACCAGAATCAAGCTTTGTTTCTTATTCACTAACGAGGTTAACCATCTTGGTGTATCATTTGTTTATGTTGATTGGGCACCAATCTTACCTGGGGTATCCATTAAATCTAGAGTCACATCATCAAGATCAAAGAGATCTTTTTCGATTTTCTCATCTTCCCTAATTTGGAAATTTAAATCCCCAAATTTGTCATCCTCCAAATTGAATTTTTATGTATTCTCTTGAGTCATCTTTCCTTTTTTCTGTGATCAGGATCTCGATTTGGTAATGAGCTAAGGTGAGGCCACAGGGGAATGTTCTACAATAGATTTCTTCCTAGGATCCTTTTTCCGCTGCTTATTTGAGGAACCTGCATTACCCGATGGTTTAGGAGGATTAGAAATAGAGGGGGGGAAATAAAATTGAAGTTTTAAATCCAATTGTTTTAGGACTAGACTGTTCTCTTTTTTTCTGCAGCCATTCTTCAGTTAATTTGAGTACATGCTTTGTCCTACACTTAATGTCATCTTCCTCCTCTCTTGACCAGTCAATATCTAACTCTTCATTATCCAGGAGTCTATTGAAACTGGGTTCAACTAAGTCAGAACCATCATCTGTCACCCCTTCTATGTTGAACTGCAATCTCATGGACAAGATTTGAGATATGTAGAGTCTACTATGACCTCTCTTCATAACTTGGGACTCATTTGCACAGTCTTCCCAGAAATCCTCTAGATGGGGAACTGGAAACATGTGATATCTAAGGCCCAAATTCCCACTAGAAAATTTTTTATTATCAAATCCTGTTCTCTCCGTGTAATACTTGAAACCAAAATGACTAAGGTCGCTCCCAATACTTATTGCATCTTCAATAGTTAAGCATACAAATTTACCTAGTTGTAATGGGAAAAATTTCTCCCATCCTTCTTTGGGAAGAAAATGTTTAAGAATAGTAGCAAGCTACCTACAGACTTCTGCAAGGATAAAAAAATCAAAGGCATACCTAGGTAATTTTGTAGGGGAATCTTCAAAACCACCAATTCTAATATAAGAGAACCTAGGGAACTGAATGTAAAAACTCCCAAATCTTGTCACAAATTGCTGAGCTTCTGAACTCATTCTTCTAGCTGAATCCACAGTCATCTCAAAACAAAGTTTACCCATAAAAGTATCATGTATCCTCCTATAGTTCTGAATTACATTGCCTTTATGAAGAATGGGAAAATACTCAAAAACACACATTCCATCCATCCAAGGCTCATGAATCATCCCATCTCATTTCCTACTACAGGCTAGACACTACATTAGATAAGAAGACATGAAAAAGATACATCCAGCGAGTTTAGGATTGTTCAATTGTTCTCTCATAGAGTCTGCAATTAATTCATCCCAATCCAACTTTTATTTCCCTTCTAAAACAATCTGAACATAACAAAATAACCAATCTAAAAAGAAGAACGCCCTAGGTGACCCTCTGACTCTATGAAACATCACCATAACATCACTAATATATGGGTGCGCATGACTTCTATTGAGATTTTTGGGTAAATGGGAACCTCCCCATTGGGCGTTTAATAACCAATTCTTGGCTATTGAGGTATGATTTGCATCTACATTTGGTTTGAACTTGACAAGGGACTACATAGGAGAGAAAGCGAAAAAGGTTTGCTCTTGAATTTGGAAAGCTGAAGCAACAATTCCTCTATTTATAGCCATCAAGACCTCACCATTTCTCTTGAGAATTGATTCGGTTCACTGGTCGTAGTTGCAAATACACTCATGGACAAGTTCAGGATAGACTATTGTAGGAGGAAAACAAGTAGCTATGCACAACCCACTACTCAACATTTCAAGAGAAGGGACATTCTCTTCTATAGACCCAGTGAGCCTATCAACAATTCCTTCTACATCATATCCTTCTAAATCTGTGTCTGTCACATTGGGATTTTCACATACCAGACTAGACACACTTCCAAACAAATGGAATGCAGACTTCATAGTTGCAAGAACAGACTGATAATTGTCACAGAAATTTCCATAAATTTCACAAGCTCTTAAATTTAAACACTGTAGAAATTGCAGCCTGACTTACCTTAATCACTATAGAAAATTCTACTATTGGAGCTCGGAGAATGAAGGGTTTTAAACAAGAAATACCATGGATTTGATAATTAATTGCCCATCATTAAGGTAATAAAAGCTCAGAGAATGAAGTGACTGTTCACGCATGCAATCATTTAATGTCATTTGCGTAAAATTTTATGCCGCATGAATTCCTCATAAATTTGACAACTCAGACACGCTTAACCGTTGTCACTACCTTTCTTCATTAAAAGCCTTTTCTAGGTAGGGCCCATAATTGAGTGATGACGATAGTCCTTTTCTTTTGCCATGTGTCACTTTTAAAAATCATTAAACACTCTTGAACATGGATGAACTAAGTTCAAGGGTGTTCTTATGTGTTCACCACTATTCAAGTTTGTTCCTATTTTAATCTCCTGCCTTCATCCTTAAACTGAATATCCCATGCTTAGTCGTTGATTCCCAACTTCAATCAATCAAAATTTTGCACACCGCAATCATGAGACCCCCTTTTTAGTGATGACTTTATTCACCTACTATCCCTTCATAACAATTATGAATGAGCTTGAACATTCTTGAACACTCATGAACTAAGTTCAAGGTTGTTCAAGCATGTTCAAACCTGTTCAAACCTGTTCAAGAAACATGTTAGCAAATGAATTTTGTAATTCCACAAACATAGATGAACCATAGGGTTGACACTTTTGCTGAGAATTTGAACATGAGGATTTAAGTAGCTTTGAGATTCACAAAAATAACATGGTAACTCTAGAAATCAACTACAAGGACAAGGACTAAAACTTGGGCTAGCACCGGCTCTGACATGGGACTGGCTTTTCTCAAAAGTTAGAGAAATCAAAACTCTGGTTTCACAAACTGCTGCAAAGGGCTCAGAAAAAAACACAAGAAAGGAAAGACACACAACCTGAAAGCAAACTAAAACTAATATATACAACAGGACACATGAACCCAAACTAGAGCTTCAACAATTTGAGATCATGTCCATTATAGGAAAATGGCAAGATCGTTCCATCTGGGTATGCCAGCTTAAAAGAATTGGTTCCTATTTCTTCAGTAATAACAAAGGGCCCTTTCCAAAGAGATTCAAATTTATTGTGGGCACCTTTTGGAGCTTTCCTTTTTTCCCATAGCAAGACCTCATCTCCTTTCATAAAACTTCTGGGTCTCGTGTTCCTATCAAATATGCTTTTCACTCTGGCCTGATGTTCAGTAATTTTATCAACCAAAGCTTCTCTTTTTTCTTCCAGCTTATGCAAATACATCATCCTTTTTTCCAAAGAGTCTTTAAATGTTTGGTCTTCAATGGCCATTTGCATTTTAGCTTCTGAAAGTTCCAAAGGAACTGAGACTTGTGCACCTATCCCATATACCAATTCAAAGTGTGCCATGCTGATTGCTCTCTTGGGAGTAATTCTATCAGCCCAAAGGGGTTCATAAAGCTTTTTGTGCCAATTCTTACCACTATCATCCACCAACTTCTTCATGATCATTATCAAATTTTTATTACTTGACTCGGCCTCCCCATTTCCCTGAGGGAAATAATCTGATGAATGAGCCAGAGAGATACTATGATCAAAACAAAAAAGGGAAAGCTCCTACAAAGAGAAGTAAGTAGTGTTATCGACTACAACTTTTTGAGGTACTCCAAAATGTACCAAAATATTATCTTTTAAGAAATCACACACCACCTAAGAATTATCCTTCTTGGTTGGAATGGTCTTGACCCACTTAGTGAAGTAGTCAGTCGCTATTAGGATGTAAGCATGACCTGCACTTGACTGAGGATTAACAGGACCAATGAAATCAATTCCCCACTGCTTGAACAGTTCACTTACCACAACTGGTTTAAAAGGCAAGGCAGCTAATTGGGGTCTTCCAGAGAATAACTGGCATTTTTCATAGTTCCTAACGAATGCATAAGCATCCTTGAACATCCCTGGCCAATAGAAACAATTTCAAAGAATTTTGAATGCTGTCACAGTAGATGAGAAATGACCTCCACGGGCCTCTTAATGAAAAGTTTTAAGCAACTGTAACTGCTGAATTTTATCCACACATCTTAGAAATGTACCATCAAGGCCTCTTTTATACAATACACCCTGCCATATTACATATTTCGCAGCTTGAAGTCTCAGAGTCCATCTCTCCTTAGGCATCAGCCTTTGTGGACATTCTCCATAAGTCAGGAAATAAGTAATGTCATAGAACTAGGAATCTGTCAAACTGACCAACAATACTTGAGATGTTTCACATTCTAGATTTTCATGTTGGCTTACATTTTCTGCAATAAATTTACATAGTCCCCTTTCCCTGACAAGTTTGGTGGGCTTTATTTTCAAGTCATATTCTTGAATCTTTGTCACCCATGCTTCTCTCTTGTTCATGGCTATTTCATGTTGTGTGAGAAGCACTTTCACTACTGAATCAGGGATGAATACTATGGAATGAGAATGCAGGATATAGAATCTAAACTGCTTGACTGATTTCACTACATCAAAGGCTTGTTTCTCTATGGGGGAATATTTTAGTTCATGTTTTTTTAATGGTTTACTCATGAAAGCGATGGGCACCTCATTCCCTGAAACATCTTTTTGGGTTAGAATTCCCGACAAAGTGTGATCGGAAGCATAACAATAAATAATGAAATCTTTTTTGTAGTCAGGGTAAACTAGAGTCGGGGCATTTTCTAGAGTAGTTTTGATCACACCAAAAGCCTTTCTACCTTCTTCTGTCCATTTGAAGGGATGTTTTCACTCATCATTCCCACAATGTGCCTAGTTAATTCAAAAAAATTTGGGAAAAAAGCTCTTAAGAAGTTAATCTGACCAAAGAAAGATTTGACTCCTATTCTAGTTGAAGGCAGACTGATTTTTTGAATTACCTTTACTCTTTTAGGCTCGATCCTAATCCCTTCTTTGGAATATGTCCCAACAACTTTCCTTCAGTCACACCAAAAACTAATTTTTTTGGGTTAAGTGATATGTCGTGGTCTCTGCACCTCTGTAGGACTGATTTGAGATCTCTAACATGATGTTTCCTTCTTTTGGAGTACACAGTCAAATCATCAAGGTAAATTACGATAATTCTATTTTTTAGATCAGCAAAGGAAGAATCCATTTCCCTTTGAAAAGTTGCCCCGCATTAATCAAGCCAAAGGGCATTCTATTATAGGCAAATGTGCCCCATGGCGTGGTAAAAGAAGTCTTCTATTTATCTTCATTAGACACCTTCACTTGATTATTTATAGAAATCCCATCAAGTAGAGACATCATTTCTAATCCAGCAACCACCTGTAAAACATGTTCCATCTTGGGAAGGGCATAGTTATCCTTTAGACTGGCCTGGTTTAAATTTTGGAAATCTACACAGATTCTTATTTCGCCATTCTTTTTTCTTACAAGGACAATATGTGCTACCCAAGTTGAGTGATGAATAGGGTAGATGATTCTAGATTTTAGCATCTTGTCGACTTCTTTCAGAATCGCTTTAGAAACTTTAGGATTGTAACTTTAAAGTTTTTGTCTGAAGGGCTTTGATTCAGGTTTAAGAGGGATATGATGGCTAAATTTCCCTTTTCAAAAATCTTTAAGATCACTATAATCCCAAGCAAAAACATATGTGTAGGATGTCAACAAGATCTAAAGGTTTTTCTTCTCTTGAACACACAGAGTCTTACCTACAGATATCCACCTAGGTTCGGCTGTAGTACCACTATTCACCTTGTCATATTCCTTTTGCACATCTAACTGAGGGTTTTTCCTTGAAATGAAACTATCATCTTTTCGAGAAAACAATTTTTCTAAGGAAACCAAACCTTTGGGAATTTTGTTGCTCTTCAATCGGACAACTTCTTCTTCTGGTAAGAACTCAGAATTAGAATTTTCACCATCTTCATTCATTCCTTCAAAGTAGGTGGATGAGAAAACTTCTATACACGCCATGAAATCCTTGATTCGGGCATCATCTTCAAAAACTTGCAGATGTTCAATGTTATCGGGATAGTAGGTCTATATATCATCTCAACCCTGTATGTGTATGTTTTAAAGTCTAGGTGAGGGAGTAGTAGCAACATTGATACAGCTAGGAAATCAGCTCTTGTATTGAAACTTCTGGGAATGGCTTCTATGGAAAAAGCTTCAAAAGAATCAAATTCATCCCACACTAAGTTTCTATAATGTTTCAGACATTCATTTTTTACTATAAATTGGCTCTTCACTTTTTTAACAATTAGTTCAGCATCACCTTTCACAGCAAGTGCCTTGATTCCCGGTGTTTTTCCTCTCGCAAACCTAATAATAGAGCCTCATATTTGGCAATATTATTAGTATTTTTAAAATACAATTTGGAAGAGAAAGGGATATATTGATCATCCTGGCCTTTAAAGACTACACCAGCCCCTGAACCTGCACTGGCACAACTACCATCAAACTCCATCAACCAAATTTGCTCCTTTTCACCAAATTCTACACAAACATGAGGAGCTTCATCTGAGAAAATCATGTAATTGCCAAACTCACAATCTTGGAATAGGATTTGTGCCTTAGGATCATTAGATGGGATTACAGTGTATTTATTTTTAGCTTCAGGTTCCAGTTTGACCTTTTTCTTTCCAATAGGGATAATAACTTCTGACCAATCCATCTTTATTTCTCCCCCCATGTCTCTACAGAAAGTTCTGCTCAATAGCATCCCATAGCTTGCAGGTATATCTACTACTAAAATGGTTAATTTGAGTCTCTTATTGGGATAAGTGGATAAAATAGCTTGGGCATCTTTAACTTGACCTATCAAGGGCACCTACTTCCCGTCCATAGAATAGCATCTCCCAAAAGTTTTAGTCATGGTTAAACCTAAAGCTTTGGCAACGGATGATGGCATAATTGTAGGATTTTGCAAACATGCAAATCCACAGACCCCGAATACACCTGCATGCAAGAACCTGATACAAAGTAGAAGCAAAAAATGAAAAAGCTGAAGAACTCAGAAGTTGCTCAGAAAGTGAGAGCGAAATTGTAATCTGAATTAATGAAAAGCATTACAAAGTTCAGCCTATAAAGGTGAACAAACCCTAAAAACTAAAACTAGGTTGCGCAATATAATTAATATAAAATATTAATTATATGCACCTAAGAGAAAGCATAAGCCGAAAAAGATTAAACTGATTACTCTAACACCCCCCCTTAAGCTGAACGCAGGGAGAAAGCAGACCTAGCAAGACTAAGAAAGCAAGAAATGGGTCCCGGCAACAAGGCCTGATCAGGTACCCAGTACAAGGAAATCT
>MU226929.1:402617-414091 GCA_018584345.1 Thuja plicata | reverse complement strand
AATTATAATAGACTATGTATAATTAAAACACTATAAAATCTATAAGAGATATTCTTGACTCTGATCTCTACAAAAGGGTATTTTTGTATTTTTAAAAAAATATCATTAAAAAATCTTAGAGTTATTGAAACGTCACTTTTCTGAAATAATTTTATTTCTACGGTAATTGGCCTCAAA
Organism: Thuja plicata; assembly: GCA_018584345.1. Classification (NCBI taxonomy): domain Eukaryota; kingdom Viridiplantae; phylum Streptophyta; class Pinopsida; order Cupressales; family Cupressaceae; genus Thuja; species Thuja plicata. The sequence continues at coordinate 413,914 of MU226929.1, read as the reverse complement.
GTGGTATAAAACATGCATTTAATAGACATTTCCAATTGGAAAAGTTAAAAACCTTATCTAACTTAACTATAATGAACCTAGCTAGACCATATGTTTGGCCAAAATTAATTTTTAGTTAGAAATACTAAAATTCAGTTGTGCTGATAAGTTGTCCTAAAAGGTGACAGATTATTGTGCTTTTACCCCACTGTTCAATTTTGTTCCTGTTTTAATCTCCCGCCTTCATCCTTGAACTGAATATCCCATGCTTAGTCGATGATTCCCAACTTCGATCAATCAAAATTCTGCACACCGCGATCATGAGACCCCCTTTTTAGTGATGACTTTATTCACCTGCTATCCCTTCATAAAAATTATGAATGAGCTTGAACACTCTTGAACACTCATGAACTAATTCAAACCTGTTCAAACCTATTCAAGAAACATGTTAGCAAATGATTTTTCTAATTCCACAAACACAGATGAACCACAGGGTTGACACTTTCACTAAGGATTTGAACATGAGGACATAAGCAACTTTGAGATTCAGAAAATAACATGGCGACTCTTGAAATCAAATACAAGGACAAGGACTAAAACTTGGGCTAACACTAGTCTAATATGTATTCCTTTAAGAACCAATACATTCTCCTCTAATAATTATTTTTACCGATACATATGCACAAATGCCTCAATAGTCATGTGCTATGGGTACCAATAAAGTTGCACAACTCCTATTGAAATCTACAAATTTAAGTACCAGGATACAAGTGACTATTGTTACATGTGAAATATATAATGGACTTCTAATTATTATTCTTTTGATTTATTTAAGATTTTAATTGCAAACTTAAGTGAACAAATAGTGAACAGTCATTGATCATTAAACATAAATAATAATTGAACTCCTTCCTCTATCAAATTTCAAATTAAATATTCTTATTTAATTTAAAATCAAATATCTAAAAATTCCTTAATCTAAAGTCCTAGTGCTACAAGGCTATTTGAATATTAGAAAAAGTAGTTAATTTTCCTTTTCAACAAGTATTAGTGAAACGTGTTCTCCCCACTGTTGTTCCTTTCTCAAAAGTTAAGATCTCAAGCATTCTTTGGGCTGCATTTGAAACACTTGGTGAATAAGACTAATTGATTTTATTATTTTTATATATAGTGTTCTACTTTACAATTTATTAAGTAGTTATTATTGTTTTCATATTTGATTGGTAAAATTTCTTATATCAATTTTCAGATGATATTCTTTGATCCATCATTAATATGTTAGAAAATTCAAAACACCCAAATAGTAGATTGTATGAATAGACATACCATCCGAGTGGTAGATATCACCCAATTGAAATTGCTATTGAAAAAAGCCAAATGTTTGACATTGATACCCACAAAATCAGATTTTAATAATGTATAAAGTTGTTTTTGCTTTCAAATTTGATTGTGCAAGAATTTTTACATCAATCTTTAAGATTGCATTTTGTAAGCTATAAGTAAAATTAGAAAATTCAAAACAACACCAAAATTCTAGATAATATAAATAGATATATCCAATTGTAAATACTAATGAAAATATCAAATTGTTGACATTAATGCCCACAAAATCTGGATTTGATTTACTTGCTCATGATGCCATAGCCTAAAGTATAGTATACTTAGGTGAATGAACATCTTAATCCCATCCTTAGGCTCATTAGAGGCATGTGAATGTTAGACAAGATTGTGGATAAAGAGGTATCTTAGGTGTCAAATCCACATCACAATCAATCCCTCTTAGGCCTGCAACACTTAGGCTTTATCGTTATGTTGAGTATCTTGTCAAGGGCCCCCCTAGACCCTAATCTTCTCTTTTGCTTCTAAATGCTCTCAATTATGAGTTATTGATGATTGAAGCAGATTATGTCCAAGAATCCCTGTCATTAGGAGTGCATGTACAGTCGTAAGTCAAAAGAAATGCAGTGTTTGTAGAGAAATTTTGTGAAGATCACGTGAGACCCAAGTACAAATTCCTAGTTATTGCTAACACGTTTCCACAAGGAAAGCATATTGGTAAACATGCATGTAATTTGAACAAGGGAATTCCATTATGTCTTGTACAAGCTCCACTAGAATGGGTAAATGTAAATGATATATATAGGCTAGGTAAGCTTCTTAAAATTATGAGATTAGATAGAATAGACAAGGGACATCCATTTATGTCCTCCACGCACAGACAACAAAGTTTGCAACTACCTTTTAGTACTATGGCATATTGCATATTTCACCTCAAAGTGAGTTGGCAAAGCCAAAATGCATTTAATTTAAGCAGTCCTCTCTCTCTTTTTCAAAGCAAAAGCAACAATCACTACAAACAAAATTTGGACCAAACTTTAGTAGACTATTCAGAATCCTAGACAAATTAATTTGTATTTTTCCCCATAGATCACATGCACTATTCTGCCAAACAGTATTGAACTCTTGTGAATTCTAGACTAAATAAATGTATGTTTTTTACATAGTTCACCTTAGATTTTTTAAATATGACTAGTCAAGCTGAAAAACAGCTTAAAATGGATAAATAGTTCGTAGTGGATAGCAGCTAGAAAGTTTGGCCAAGGTTGAGTTTCATATTAGACATATGTATGGATATGTTTCATATATGTGAACATATCAATGATTATTTATGGTAGTTTTATTGTCAAGTTATTTTTATCAATATTTAGAATATTTTCTTAAATGTATAGGCATATTAATGTCTATATATCATTATTTTTATGATAGAATCAAAACTTTTGTCAATATTTAAAGTTTTCCCATACGTTTTAATATATTTCAGATGTACAAGCATACCGATGCCTACATGTCACTATTTTCTAAGATATAATCAGCACTTTCATTAATACTTTGAACAAACATGACTCACATGCATGAACATTTTTCCACCTACCTCCCACAATTTTCTAAATTAGAAACAACACTTTTGTCAATACTTTGAATATTTTTTACAAGTTTTTATATGTCTCACATGCATGGGTATACCAATGGCTATATATCTTGATTTTAAAAAAAATTGAATAGCAACTTGTATTTTTCAGCACACAAACCAGTCAAATGTGTTGCATGGACAATGACACTTCCAAAAATAGTAGCTCGTATTTATCAAACTTATTATTCTATTATAAATGAATCATAACATTTCTAATTCATAATGTATTATACATTACAAAATAGAAAATTCTCATTTTAAAAATTAAATTACATTATCATATTACTCAACTTTTGTCAAAAAATTTATAAATAAACAACACAAATACAACAATACATTTCATAATAAGATAATTACAAATTTGTAATTCACTACTTAAAAAAAATTAAATCAAATTAAATCAGCAATTCTGTCATACTGCCAGATTTGAGCCCCAAGTTCATGCAATTTATTTGACCCATAATTGAAGGATGGACAACTTTTTAATTCAAGAAATAAAGATAAACAGTGACATTGAATTTGACATAGATGAAAAGCCATCTCATTATAAGTTGTCGAAAGGTTGTGTACTTTAGCATTGCTTATATTAATCTAAGATTAGACTTATGCACACACACGACGTAATAGATGTTGATAAGCAAAAAGAGTACACATTTTCTCTCCTAATTGACACTAGTGGATTGGGCATTTTGCTATGAAGATTCTTGTGCCATTTCAGTCCATTCCTATCTTAATGCATTTCATCTAGACCCGTGTCTTCATTGGATTCATCATGAACGTTGATATGTAATTATTCTTTCCAAATAATGTGAAGAAAAGTGATGAGAATACACTAATGTTCAGTCAGTCTATCAATCACAATCATTCAATAAACAGTGCAGTACTGTGATCAGAAACTTCAAGGGAAAATGATGCAGCTGGAGTCCATGATGAAAAATAACGTTTCTGTCATCCATACACCTAACTACACATTGACAGAGAGCTTTTGTACCAAGTCTTCTGACTTTAGCTGTCTCATAACAACTAGAAAGTACTGATATTGATACAAGATGTATTAATAAGGTATAAGGTATAGAGAGATGTGGGTCTTTGTGTAATGAAGTAATGTACTACTCTCTCTGATGATTGTAAGGAAGACCGCAGCCCAGCTTGGGTGACAGCTAGTCTACAAATCAGGCATTTTAATGAATGAGAAAGGAAAACCACATACAGGTGTTGTTTGAAAGATAATATCTATAAATTTGAGTGAAAGATAATATCTATAAAATTTGAGTGAAAGATAATGTATCATTTATAAAATAATGTTTTGATAGATAAGTATGGGAAGGACTCCATTTATTACATGTCAGCCATCAAGGCAAAAGGAGCCAAGAGGTGAGATTGGAGAAAAAAGAAGAGGTAGAGAGGAAGCTTTTGATTGGCCCTTAGAACTGGCACAAGATAAGGGTCCCCATTTTATTTATAAAATAATATTATATATAAAAGGTCGATGAAAAAAAGTCACATTCATAAGTATATAGAAGACTAAAATCTAGACTATGACCAAATTTTATTTATGAATTTTTAAAATCAGTAAAATAATATGCCTTGTAAGAATCATAAGAAAGATATATCTACTAGACATCAGTCTAATCGTGGCAATCCATGATAAGATGAGACCACAAGAATGTGATTGAGATTTTTTTTACAATTAGGGGAAAGGACCGAGTAATGCCCATCTACTAATAACCACTATGTTCTTGCCCATCTAATCATCCAAATACTATCCTTCAAAAAAGCCAATACATGATAATTAAAAGCCTACTAAAATATTCCACATGTAGAGATGGTCATCCACTTGTACACCCAATATTTAAAATTTGAATATTTAACTAGAGGAGTTGTGCAACTTTATTGGTAACCATAGTACACAATTAGTGAGGCATTTGTGCATAGGTATTGGTAAAAACGTTTATTAGAGGAATGTGTATTATATCAATTGTGCAAGTTTTTTTTGTGGTTGTAGTGCATAGTTATTGGAGTGTTTATGAATAGGTATTGGGTGTCACTTTTGAATGACCACTTTTTGACCTTTGCACATGTAAGGAATCCTTATGCATTTGTTGTAACTACCCAAAAATTGAAACAATAGCTCTAATCTCTTAAGTTGCATGTGAAAAAATCCAAAATAATCGTCGAAATCCAATATATTGTTATATGCTTAGGGTGCACAAAGTTGGGTGAGCCGCCACTAGGTCATTTTCCCTAATATGGCTATTTTATTTCCATAAGAAAAGAGAATTCACATATAATATCTATATATAATTAGATTAAAAAATAAACTCAAGAGCTACACTTCTCGAAGATAACACTAAGTCAAGGAGAGCGAGATGCTCTCCCAATGTCTAAATGAATATCATGACTTGGAATATTAGGGGCTTAAATGCCCCTAATAAAAGGTGTTTCATTAAATATCAAATAGGTATTTTTGAGGCAAATCTAATTCTTCTTCAAGAAACTAAATTCTCTAAGCCTCAAGGTATGACAATTTTTAATTGGTGGAAAGATTGGAAATCCCTCTTTGTCCCTTTAGTTGGTGCTTTAGGAGGGTTTGCAGTCCTATGGAACCCTCTCAGGACGCAAGTAGATCTAGTCCTCTCAAATCCAAATTGGTTGCTGGTTAGGGTGCAATATTTTAACCACCTCTTTTTTGTATTCAAAATTTATGACCCCTCTTATACAGTAAGAAAAAAATTACTTTGGGATTCTTTATCCACAACCCTTCTTAATCTCTCAAATGAAAAAGTGCTTCTTCGAGGTGATTCTAATGCAATCTTATCTTTTGAAGACAAACAAGGGGGTATACAACCACCTCTCAAGACTATGCAGGATTTTAATGATTTCACTATGGATAATGGTTTGTATGTGTTGGAAGATTGTTGATTAGACCTTGCCTATGTGTGCTGACATTAATGTTTTGTCATTGATGTCGTTATACTATTGCTGTTACAAACAATGTGCTTTATTCAGTAGAGAATATTTCAGTTGTTCAAGTGATATGTTGTTGTTCTTATGTTGTGATTGTATGTAATGGTTTAGATATGTCTGTAGTTGATTCTGGTCAACTTATAGAGCTTTGCATAGCATTTGGAGTGAGAAATGTTTGAGTTATCAGGTGCCAATATTTCATTGTTCCTGTTGTTCAGGATATTTCAGAGGTTGAGTCTTTGCTTCGATATGGATCGATTTGGTTGATTCAATGGACGTGAAGTTGGTGGATGCTTTGGGACTTCATGTTTCTTCCTTAGCTAGTGTTGTTCATGATTCAGAGTTTGGCAAGCTATCTTTTTGGTGTGACAGAGTTCAATGTTCGATGGTTAGTGTTCATGATGAACAATATAGAGATGAGTATGGATTTGAAGGTTGAGATGTTATGGAGGTTTGAGAGGTTATTCATGATGATTTTTGGTGTTCTTGGATCGTGTTATGGTTGTGTTGTTGGTTAGCATTGATCAAGGTGATCACATTTGGTAATTTGCTAAGCGTAATTGGTGTTTCTTCATTTAGGTCTTAGTCGACTCGGTGAAGTAACGTGTTGCAATTTGGGGCATGGATTTGGCGAAGTTGTTGCATGTTCATGGATGATGTTGTAGGTGCTATCTAGGTCTTAGTAGACTTGATTTGGATCGTATTGGTGTTTGAGCTTATTATTCATATCATTTATTTGTATTGGTCCTAGCCGACCTTGAAGTTACTATTTATTGTAATATGTATAAATGGGCAATCATTTGTGATTGTAATGCATGGTGTAGGTAGAGCAGAGAGAGATGTTTGTATTCTGCATCTGAGGCATAAATTGTACTTCATTGGACCTGTATTGACATTGCTGATAATGTAAGTTAGTTGAATTGTATTGGACAGTTTGTCCACCTTTGTAACTATTATTAGAGATTGATCGGTGAGCCCGACTAAGGGCAATATCATTGTATTTTGAGCAGTGCTCTAGGAAGTGGGCCTGTGGATGCAAGTGCATTCTTCCTTGTTCTTATTCTCTCTTAGTCAGGAAATACTTCTAGTAGAGTACATCTATCTTGTGAGTTTTATTGGTTCCTAGATAGTATTTACACTTCAAAGCTACCAATACGCTCTTTAAAACATTCTAAAGAGAAGCCAACTCCCATTATTGAATTCTTAAGAGGATTGGGCCAACTAATGAGGATATTGAACTATCCTTCTACACTTAGGGTTCTGCAAGACCCAAGAGGGACTCCCTTTAATGCCTTCAAATACAAAAAAATGAATCTCACAACAGGCATTAACATAAAGCATAAATCTAGGGAGAATGCGGAAAATGTCAATGTGGAGTCAAGGGACATTGAGAATTTTGAAGACATCATTTTGCAAAACTCCCAAAATGTAGATGACTTGGTTGATATTGTTATCCACTATGCATAGAAGAATACCCCTGAGAGGTATTTCCAAGAAGAGGAAGTTCCCATTGCATGATACATGATATGAAAGTCTCTCAAGATACCTAGGATCATTTCGATGAGGATAATACAGAAACCAGTGAGAGAAGAGTCAGAGAGTCTGTTGGTTATATTTTCAGTTTTAAAGTCTTGCTATAAATTTTTTGGTTTCCAGTAATATTATTGCCTAAAATTGTTACAACCTGTCTAGAATGCTATCAAATTTTCCTACAAATGTTGAGCTTCAAGCAATAAAATCAATAAGAAATGTAAAACCCTAGGTTCTAGGTCAATTTTATTTTATTGAGAAAAAAACCCTAGTTCTTCATGGTTGGCATCTAATTTTGAGTTACCTTTTTCATGAAATATAGGTCACTTAAGTCATGTGTTCTTTTACATGTTTTAAGTAAATCGCTTGATCTCCTAATCGTATCCAAATATTCCTTTTTAATTGGAGACTCAGCGCAAAGCCTTGGTTGCGTTATCTCAAAAGGAAAAGAATATGATTTTAAAGATTAAGAGATTAAACGCTAATGATTGATCAGATTATGATCCTGTGGTTCACGTGAAATCTCCAGTGAAACCCCTGAGTTAAGAAATTATCTGGCGACTTCAATTTTCTTTTAGTTTCGTGAGCTCGCAAAAAAATCAAGGTTAAAGTATGGTTTTCATATTCATACAGTCACAAGATCTCATAAAGAACCAAGGGTTAAGTTAAATGATTATGCAATATAGCGACAACCGCAGATGTTGAGATGATCCTTTGGCAGGCATTTAATCACAAGATAAAAGTACAAATCACTAAAGGTTTAAGATATTTGGCATAGTCTGTTGGATTAAGAAAGAATCAAAGGAAGGCGTTTGATCTCAGAATGATTTCATAAAGTGCATAAAGATTGAGAGACTTAACGCTAGCCGTTGATGAAAGAAAGATCTTGTGGCTAACATTTAATCTCTAAGTAAAACCTGAGTTAGATGAAACCTTCAATGAATTTCAGATTCATTCAGTCGCTAAGTCGCCAAATGAACTGTGGTTATACAGAAGTGGGTCAAGTTTTGATGCAAAGGAATTTGAACCACGGATTATGATCAAATCCTATGGCTAACGTTAAATTGCTAAGAAAATTCAAAAGGTCATAAGGCTTTCTGTGATTTAGAGACAAAGATTCAGATGCTGACACATGTTCAAGTTATTCAAATATCTATGGCATGCGTGAAGTCTCAAGGCGAACCCGTGGTTAAGATATTTATTCAGGAACTTAGAGATAACTTGCAATCGCGTGATCTCGTGAAAAACTGAGGTTAAGGTTAATTCTTAAGAGATTTAGCGCATACTGTCAGATCAAAAAGAGATCAATGATAGTCACATAATCTCCAAATAGATTCAATAAATGCTAAATGATTATGAGATTTGGCGTAGATCATTGATGAGATTCAGGTCGAAGGGTCAGCGAGTAATCTCATAATAAACCTAAGGTAAAGGCTAACCTTGTGCGAATTAGAGACAAGCTCCGTCGCGTGATTGCCAAAGAAACTTAAGGTTAAACAGAGTTATTTTTAAGCTTTAGTCATGGGATCTCTAAATGAAGCATGGGTTAAATAAATTATGCAATGACTTGGAGGTGACCGTTGATCAAGAATGATCGTGCGGTTGGTGCTAGATCTCATATCATAACTAGAGTTAAGGTTTACTTTTAGTGACTAGGAGATATGACAGTCGCGTGATCACTAGAAGAACCATGGTAAGACTAAGTTAAAGTGACAATGGGTTTTTCTCATGCCATGATGTAAAGAGTTAACCTATTAAAGTAAAAGGATCTTGACAACATGTACACAATATGCTAAGTTGTGATTGAATAGGACAATCATGTCAAATTTTGGGCCTGTTTCGCATATAATAAAGTTTTAAAAGACAATTACTCATGACTATCCCAATTGGCTTATTGAAAATTGATCACCTTTCAACTTCAGACACCATGACTAGGGAAAGAATTAATGTCAAGGTACACAGAGTTAAAAATAGAATTGACTGAATGAAGCTTTCAAATCTTTGGCCAGAATGATGCATTAATTTTTAAATGATAAATAGTCCTAGCTATCATACATTTCAATTTACCAAGTTTTCAGAGTTACAGAGCTGAAAGATTGCATAATTTTCAGAGCAGTCAAAAGTAGAGAATTGTGTGAGTTTTAGAGTGAATTATAGAAAAGAGCTTGTTTTTGAAAACAAAATCATTTCAGTGGGATATTCAGAAAGCAGTGAAGATGAGAAGACCAACCATGAGCAGAGCTTCAACCAGTGGAGCTAGTAAAGACACAGATGATGACTAGAAAGGAAAGAGAAAACATTTTGAAGAGTTTATGGCTCTATTGCCTGGAACCAGTCAAAACAAAAAGGTAAGTGACGAAATATTTACCGATGATTTAGAAAATTGTAGAGGTCCTAGGACTCTAGGGGTTTCAAGTTATCATCTGTTTAAATATTTTCATAGTAATCAAGATAGCTCAATACCTATATCAAACCCATGGACATCAGTCCTAGCAAAATTGATAGTCCTTGATATCTTCCTAGATGTAGACTTGTTATTTGAGCTAGCTAAGAAATATAACCCCCTCTCCAAAATAATTAAGAAGAGTGATGGAACAACCCTGGTCATATTAAATAGGGCCTCTTTCATGAAGGATTTTAATATATACCATCCTTGTAGTACATAGATTGATTTGAAAAAAATGGAGAATAGATATATCAGGGAAGCTTCCATTACTGCCAAACTGATCCAGGCCCATGGGCCTAAATCAAATAGGAATTATATTTTTTCCATACCAGGGTCTACTGCACCTTATTTCTACAAGGATTTAAGATTCTACATGAATTACAGTTCTTATGGATTCTGTAGAGTTTTGGGAATAGATGGGGGCCTTGAAAGAATAATTGCAGACCTTCTGATGATCACACTGGATCTACAAAGTCAACATGTCAGCACTGATTATGATTACATTCAATATGCTATAGACAAGATGCATCAAGGGCTCATTGATATATGTACACATCCTAGCCTAGATTTATGCAGTATTCTCTTTTAGTGCATTTAATTTTATACTTCAATGATAACAGTCTGGACACAGAGAATTTGAGGCCTAGGGTATTTTTCTAGGGTCAACCAAACCCTGTACAAATGTGGCTTAGGGTTTGGAATTACACATCCAATGAAAATGAGTTTTGAGCTTTTCACAATTGGATTGCATATCTTATTTTGGAAATGATAGGTGCAAATGTGACAAGATTGCCCACCAAGGTTCTACAGCTTCTCAAACCTTGTCAATTTGTAGATAAATGGCCAGGAGACCATAACTAGGGAGATTTTTACCTTGATAGGAAATTTACCATTATGAGGGTTTATGGATGTTCCCAGCCACCTCATATACTTCTAAAATATGTGCCTCCCAGGATTGCTACAATAAAATTCATCTAGCAGTTAACATGGACCGATAAGGAGCACCTAGATTCTCACAAGAAGGGTACATTTGCACCCAATCAATTTAAGATTCTTAGTTTTATAATCGGTAAAAGAGCCCTAGATTCAGTTAACAAATGGTTGAATCAATACAAAATGAGTGTGGCTATATATAGGTATGTAGACCTAGAGAATTTTATTAAAAGTGTTAAAAAACTTTTGACTCCTGTATGTGATAAAAACCTACCTGCAAGGGACAACACTAAAACATGCAAACATCAAGATTATTTATTAAATAACAAGATTCAAAAGGGTTGGCATGTTAAACAATGAAATCCCAAACAAGTGTTTAAACCACAACCTCCGATGAGCCAAACAAGGGCACCCAATGCCTTGTTGATTTGCTCTTAGAGATAAATGTGGGTGTGCTCTCCCAACACAATA
>MU226929.1:352661-363988 GCA_018584345.1 Thuja plicata | reverse complement strand
GAGAGATTAAATCTTTTAATTAGATAAAAATGATCAAACCTTAGGAAATATTGAAATAATTGAATAATTGAATTAATTACAATTTGATCAAGGAAATTAATTTGAATTGAAAATGTTTCAAAGTATTAATTCAGAAATTTGATAAGATGATAAAATAATAAATGGGGCCCAAAGTCTAGGCGACCATTTTAGGGTGCATACATCTACTCCATCAAATTGTCTTCCAAAAGGTACATGCCTTTTGGAACTTAACTATTTTGCATTGGGACTTAAAAATAATGAATAACTCCTTGGAACAACCAATGTGGGATATATGCCCTTAAGGCATTCCTTTTAAAATAAAGGCGTAAACAGGGCGCCATGAACTTTGACCACTTCCCACTAGCTATAGAAGCACACAAAGGACCCAAGGATTGCCAAAACAACTTCCACCTCACCTCTGCAAGGTGTTAAACCAAAAATGAAGCCAAAGGACCCACTATAAACTAGTTTTTCCATGACGAAACATGGGTTTCTCTGCAAAACTTGAATAAGGTACTCTCAGAAATGAGAGTACCACTTGTGGCTCTGATTGGGGATGTATGCCTCTTCTAAGCATGGAAAGAATCTAGCTCTCTAGGTTGTGAAAACCAACAGACCAGGAACAAATACCCTAAATGGTGGCCCGAGGCTCCCAAAAAAGTCAAACCTGTATTCACCCCCATCATACATATGATTCTCATCACTTAGCAACATGACCAATCAAAACAATCATTGACTAACACTTGGTTATACTGAAAAAAAAATTGGCAATATTCATCACTCTTCCATAAACCTCATTATCATACCTAGTGTCCATTGGTAAGATGAAATGGTGTACATAATGAAACACATCATACCCTGGAAAAAATACTTTAACTGGTTGATCTAAAAATGTAAGACATTCATATTCTATTTTGAAAATAACATCATCAGATCCCTTCACATAAAAGGTTTGCATATCAAAGGCAACAATATCATATTTAGCTTCATACACTTCATGCAAAGATTCAGGAAGCTCCTCATAAAATCACATATTTTATTGCAAATCAGGCTCAATTTTCATACCATAGGAGTGATGACATTGAGTTTTTCCATTAGTATACTTAAAGTGAAAAAAAACATGATAAAGGTCATCAGTATAGGAATAACTGATGGACAGAAAGCATACTCAACAAGATGACAATGTCTATCATGAAAATGCTAAGTATAGAATTGCCTGACGAACACTGACAAGAGTTCAACCGACGACAAAGTGCAAAGGACATTACTGACGGTACAATTTTGTGAACATCACCGACAAAGAAAAAAAGGCAGGAACCCGATGAATAATTCAATTAAGGGACATCAATGAAGCAGAAAATTGATAGAGTAAAGAATGAAAGAAAATTGACAAACTGACAGAGCAGCCCGACCATCAGAACTGACAGTCAGTTACCAAACCCGCAAAAAGTGGATCTGACTTTCCAGGTCAGATAAAACATTGTAATTCTATTTTTAGAGTTTTTATTTATTTTAAAACTTTACTTGAGGGTTAAGAAAGCATATTGTAAATGTTTTAAAGCATCCTAATGAATCTAAAACATAACCAACTAAAGATCAAGGTCAAGTTGTAAACCTTGGATCTAGAGTTAATTTGAAAAGCGTGAATGAAGGATGGATCTAGAAACTAGTATATATAGATGTTCAATCATTTGTAATAGGTAATGAGTTGATAAATGATTGTAGCCATGGAGAGCATCTAAGCAGTAGAAGAGAATTCATGCAAAGTTCAGAAACAGATTATATCAGTTATCAAGAACACAGACAAGGCTACCGACGAGCAGAGACAATGTATTATTCAAATCACTCAAGGTGATTACATATACATTGTAAGATTTACAGGATTTGTTATCAGAAATTATAGATTGCATACACTATCAGATCAACATTTATATTGTAGTTGCATTCTAATAAGTGCATCACATCAGAAATCCTTTTGTAGAAGGTGGACTTAAAAGTTCTTGAGAAATCTCTTAAAAGAGTGCACACTTAACAGTGTTGCTAAAGCTTCAAATGAAGTAGATCCTAATAGGTCTCCACTCTAATACTCCTAACAGGGTAGATCATTAGAAGTGATCAAATTGTAAGCATTAACCAACTCCCTTCTTATCTGCAGATAGTGAATTTTTGTGGGTGGACATCCCCACTGCAATTTTTACTTCCTAACAGGAGTTTTCTGCGATATCATATCATGTGTTATTTATTTTCATGTATGTTTCTTGAATGTTTACACATGCAAAGAAATTATATTATGATTTCACATACATAAAGAAAGATAAATAGATAGATGGGAATATACAAATCTGATGACACAAAGGTTAATGGGCCAACCACATAAAAAGTTTTAGTGGTACTGATTCACCCCTCCCCTCTTAGTACATCATTCAAATAATCCCAACAAGGAGATACCTTCCTGAAAATTTTTAAAAGATGGCTCATAAAGATCAAGAAACATTTGACTTTCAAAATTATCATTGAAAAAATTCAGAATCTGACCACTACACTTGCAATCATCAAAATCATTTTTCATCTCTGACATGTTTTCTTTTTCATTAGCCATCTCAACGATAACAAAATTTGCCTCATGTGAATCTCTAGAGTCAGCAACAAGCACACTTTCCTTATCAACATTAATGTGTTCTCCATCATTCTAAAAATTATGTTCCAATGTACATGTATCATGATTAATTGTGAACACTTGTTCTTCATATAGTGGATTAACAAAAAAATATGAATTTCCTTCAAGTTATCCTTGAAAACACTCCATATGATTACCACTCAATTCCTCACCATAAAAGGGATTAATGAAAATTTAAAAATCACCTTTAGCTGCACATTAGGGTTCTATTTGTTTCTCATGAAAGGTGTCTTTACTATCATCACAAGAAATAAAATCAAAATCACTATGAACCATTAATGATTCACACTCTGATTCATAAAAACCTTCATCACTACTGCACCGTTGTTCATTCTGAAATGCATGTGCATCCCCATGAGTATCTATGAGCCTTTCATTTGAATCACTTCCATTATAAGGTTTCCCTTAATTTTTTGTTGGTGTAACCTCCTCATAATCTGCAAGCCCTTCACTTGAATCAAGAAAATCTTGTAGATGAATCATCAAGTTAACTACATCTGCACATTGTTGATGAAAAATTTGTTGATCAACATGCCTTTCCATAGTAGGTATTTTTTGTTGATGGACAATAACTTGATTTTCAGTTGAGGTAATTTTCTAAAACACACCTACCTTAATTAATGCCTCACACATGTTGTCTTGAATAGTTTCATGTGATAGAAACATAGGCTGAGACATATCCTCCTCACTTGAAACAACTATGCACTCTTCTATCTCAATATCACTATCAACAAAAGGTGCTGTAACTTTTCTATTTAGAGCTTCAACATCAAATTAATTTTATTCATGCAAAGATGGATCAACATCATCAAAAAAATTTTACACTAGCATCATCTTCATCCAATTCATAGGCTTCCTTACATGGTATGAAACATGAAATCACTTCCCTCTCTGCATCAACAATGTAACAATACTTATCACTAACCTCTTCATCATTAACATGAGCAATAAAAACTATCTAAGACAAGTTCTCTTCACTCACATTATATTTTGAATCAAATACATGATTAGTGTGATCAATAGGGACATAAGTATCTTGACATTGATCTCCATTTCTTAATTCACACCCATCCTCTGTGTCATTTAGTTCAACATTATGTGTACTATCTCAATCAGAACCCTCAATCACTTTGATTTATTTCTTGACATACACAAGACCCTCCACTTTAAAATATGCAAGCCAATCAACTTTATGAGGCACACAAAGGTTTGAAAAAAAATCAACCCATACTGACTCCTAAGGTGTGAAAGGAATAGGAAAATCCTTTAATAAAGAAACCGTTTATAAAAAAGAAGTGCAGAATCTCCTTCCAATCTCTTCATTGTCTTCCTTAGTGATAATATGATCTATTCTTGGAGCTCATGTCTCAACACATCTATACCTCTAAGAATCTCTTCAAAGTCTAGAAAAAATATATAAGATCTAGGAACACCACCTAAATCTATCAAATGCATATCCTATTGCCCCTAAAATTTATCAAATTAATGAGTCTCCTCTATATAGTCAAGAGGAGGAGGTGCACCAAAATAACTATAGTTACCTTTACTTCTACTGTTGCCTCCCATCTTTGAACATAGCTGAGACTCAACCTTTGACATAACTCTTGTGTCTACATGTGAATCTTTATTTTGAGAAATCATTTTTACTTGTGCAATCACAAGCTCTCTGGATTCACCATGTAACCATACAATCTAACCAGTAATACATACTTCCAATAGAAAATATAACTAATTTTAACTCATGAAGTATGCAGGCTAGTACCCACAAGCCCTTTTCCTTCTATTAGTGCTAATTAAACTACTTTCATGGAAAAATATTTTACCCCTGAAAAAAACAATACATGTATGTGTTTTAGTTGCTACAAATAATGATAGATCTGAAGTTACCTCCACATCTCCACTAAATTCTTTGGTAGATTCACCACCTCTTTGTAGAGGATAAATAATTTGAACAGTCGAGACCTCTTCCCAACTTAAACCCACTTAAAACTAACAACTTCACAACACAACCCACTTTCAACAATATGGCCTCATATGTATTCCTTCCTTGACCAGGTAATTCATCATAAGAGCTCCAAATATGCTCTATCTCTACTGCAAGTCCATAGGCTTATGTTTAGTTCTTCTCAAATATTGTACACTAGTGCAAACAAAGATCTCAAAGTTGCCAGTCACAACTTGTGAGATGATATGAAATATTCTTGGAACATGGACTCATTTGGACAGACTTACATTGAAATACAAAACAAACTCTCATGAAACATTTATGAAAATTGACTCACTTGACAAGGAGTTGGAATTTTTCATTAACAAAACATGACTCTAAAACATGGACTAAATCATTAACAAGACAAGGAAAAAGCTCAAATTTGAATCTTGTCAATGCCACAAGTTATAATATCTTCCCTAACGGAGTTTCCAATTTTGTTGGTGCCTCAGATGGGCTAACTCATATGGGTTAACTAATATGTTTATTAGATCACCAGAGATTCCTAAGAAATTCCAAATGACTTTTGCATCTATTTCTCTAGAAGATTCAATAATTTTGTTGGTTCCTGGATAGGTTTTACACTTCAAAGCTACCAGTACACTCTACAAAACATTCTAAAGAGAATCCAACTCCAATTATCAACTTCTTAAGAGGACTGGACCAACTAACAAGGATACTGAACTATCCTTCTACACTTAGGGTTCTGCAAGACCCAGGGGGACTCCCTTTAATTCCTTCAAATACACAAAATGAAGCTCACAACTGGTATTAACATAAATCAGAAATCTCACAAAAGGCTCAACAATAACAAGAGAATGCTACTAGAAGGGCCAATTCTATAGTGATCCTCAAATTGGATGGAGTATGAGATGAAACCACCATTGCACACAATCTCACAAAAATTAACACAATAAGAAGATACTAGATAGTGGTTAGTTATCCATTGAACATCAACCTACATGGAGCATGAGATTGGGGAAGGGAAAAAGAAAAATAAAACATAAAAGTAAATATATTCTTGATTTAATGAATTTTGTAGCAAGGAAAGCATGGATATGAACAACCACACACTTGCAAAACCCACCAATATTAAGAATAGTGCCTTTTCCTATTGGGAAATTAAGTCATAAGAGATACAAAATTTTACAACAAAGCTTAATCTATAGCATATGATCTAAGAATATTGCCTTACAATCCCAACCTAGCCTACTTATCACAATCGTTGGATAACCTTGTCATATCTGCAATCCTAATCAAGCATTTGATAAAAGATAAAACACCTCTTATCAAGTATTTAATTGACCCCTTGGATCAAATCCTGAAAAAAGAAATCACATATATTATAACCATGCACTGAATGAATAAAACCATTGATTCTATTCATCCAAAACATAACAACATTATACACTGGAGAGATCTGAACCAACACTGTATTTCTATACATTTTTTGTGCTATCTTTGTCATACAATGGAAATAAAACTATAGGCTTCAAGCCTGCAAGGAAAAGAAACACTAGCTTAAATACAAGGTGTTTTTAAATAATGGCTCATAGCCAGAAAAAACTCACTACTAGAACCTACCCTTTACAAAGTTTCAGAACCACTCTTGGAACCTACTTTCTTTACAAAGAATCAGAACCCTTACAAAAGAAAAAAGAAAGCACATATATAAGAGAAACCCTAAATATTACAATTGACATATGTGCCTCCAATAAACCCTAACCGACCACCAAAGTATTAGTAAGAGAACCACCTATCACAATAATGGATAAGGATCACCAAAAAACTAGTTAGGGCTTTAAAATATCTGCCACTCAGAAGAAAAACCAATCCCATCAATTCAAAACTTCAATGTGACCCCAGTTATCCAAAAGATCTGAACTCCACTGTGCACCCTAAAATAAATTATGTCAACCCAAACATCCAAGCTCCTCCATCTACCTCTTTGTTACTTTAAATACAACCACGGCCAAAAACCCCTAAGGGAAAAAAGAATTTCAAACCAAACCCCTAGTAATGGTCACCATGGCACGCCAACTGCATCAATGACCTAGATTTAAAAACTTATATCCACTTTGAAAAATAGTCATATATCTCTTTTAAAATACATGGGAATCAATTAAAATGGTAATTTGAGCATGGTCAACCCTTCAATGACCTCCATGTGGCAGGCCCTGATTGGCCTTGGAAACCACCTATTTTCCATCTCAATCCTGCTGGCCCCACCAACCTTACTATCAACTCAGGATGCATGTAAAAATCTCATGATCTCGCACCCTATATCCTCCTCGCATCTTTCTCTATGGGATTATGAAGACCATTGGATTTGGGCCCTTATTTACCCATTTTTGTTTCACCTTTCTTCCTTTCCTACCACGTATCACCCTCTTGTGATCTCAGGGACTTTCTCTCTCCACCCTAATCTAATAGAAGGATCACGAGGTTCTTCCATCTATCACCCCCAAGCCTGCCACTACACCTTCTTATTTCTTTTAGCCTAGACACGTGCAACCCCCTCACTATCCAACAATGACATCATATCTACATCATCACCCTTAGTAGGATAGCAAGAAGATACCACCTGTCCACCCAAAACTACCTTTTGTCTCACTGCCTATATCACCCAGGCTTGGATACACATCATACCCTTGTTATCCTTCAATGAAATTATATCTATGTCATCACCCTTCACATGATAGCGACAAGAGATAACCTGTCTACCCCAACCCTACCTTATGTCTTGCTACCTATGCCACATGGTACCACCTGATTTTTTAGGACCTCTACCATATCACCAACCTACCTAAACATCCCTACCACATGTCACATCCATGCAATCCCATGAAGTTTCTCTTTCTGAGTCACTTGGATCATGGGATTACAAGAGTCCTCCACCTGTCATCCCCACTAACCTTTCTAGATCACTGATCAACTGGTCCCCACTTCCACACATCACCACCTCACTATCCCACACACTTTCTCTTTCATTGTCATCTCCTTTGTGGGATGGCGACGTTGCACCACCTATCCACTCACCTAACCACAGGCCCACCAAAATTCCCTCTAGTAACCACCAGTTGTCTACCACTTCACTGCTTGCTCCATCAAGTCATCTTCCAAAATGCATATTCCTTTCGACACTTAATATTTTGCGATAGGACTTAAAAACATTGAATAACTCCCTAACACAACCAATGTGGGATATATTCGCTTAAGGAATTCCTTTTAAAGAAAAGGTACAAATAGGGAACCATGAACTTTGATCACTTCCCACCAGTTGCAGAAGCACACAAAGGACCCAAGGCACGCTGAAACATCTCCTACCTCACCTCTACAGGGTCTGAACCCAAAAATTAAGCTAAAGGACCCACTATAAAATGGTTTTTCTATGGCCAAACATTGGTTTCTCTAAATTTTTTGAATAAGGTCCTCTCAAAAATGAGAGTACCACCAGGTTTAAATCCCACCAGGGTTTTCCCTTATTCGGATTTCCTCGTGAACAAATATGGTGTTGTGAGTTGTGTATTATGGATATTTCATTATTGTTTATCTCTTAGATATCTATGTGATTCAATTGTTATTGTTTTAATAACTGTGAGTATAGCATATTCACCCCCTCTCCCTCTTAGTTTTGTTTTTCTTCTCTCGACCTAACAATTGGTATCAAAGATAAGTCCTTTTGAAAAATCTTGACCACTTGAAGGAGATCTGACATGGAAAGCATTAAGAAAGATAGTTTGAATTTTGATGGAGCCAACTACCTGATATGGTAGGATCAGATTACTACTTTTCTGATATGTATGGGAGATGAATATTGGGAGATCATAGAGAAATCTTATTCCATTCCTAATAATTTGACTCAGGCTACTGCTAATGAAAAGAAGAAGTTCAAAAAAAATATGATAGCAAGGGAAGATTTGATTAGTACATTGTCAGATACAAAATATTCTCACATCTATGGATTGAGGAAAACTCATAAGGTATGGACTAAACTTGAAACTATTTATGAAGGTGATAAGTATGTAAAGCAAGCTAAGTTGTAGGGAATGAAGAAAAGTATGAGGATATGAATATGAGTGAAAGTGAAACTATCTCATACTATATTCAATGGGTGAATGATCTGGTTAGTTTAATCAGATGTGTTGGTGGTACCTTTGAAGATAATGAAGTCATATACAAAATTTTGAGATGATTTCCTATGTGCTTATAGTGAGAAAGTTGTAGCTATTGAAGGATTTATGACTGTGAAAGACACTAAAAGAGAGGCCCTGATTGGTAGAATATGTACTTATGAGATAAATACTCTTTCTAAGGAACTTCCAATGGTTGAAATTTCATTAAAAGGTAGTGTGAGCAAGCATGATCATGGAAAGAACTCTTCTAGAGTAATAAAAGATAGTTACTATGCTAATCAATAAAAAGAGAACATGGAAGATGAAAGGAAGATTGGTCAACTTGAAGCCTTGATTGCAAAGGCTCTGGTAAGTATGAAGGAAACTTACCTTTGAAATTTTTTTCTTGTAATAAGATTGGTCATATTGCATCTGATTTTCCAAATAATTTTTCAAAGGAATCTAAGGTCACATCTAAGAAATTTCATCCTAAGAGTCATATAAGTTTTTATGTTTTTGAAGAAGGTGTGACTAATGATGAATCTAGTGCTAGTGATGAAGATATTGTGTTTATTTCTATTAAATAAGATAATCCTGAAGAAGAGAAATCCTTAGTTTCACATGTTGTTAAAAGGGATGAATAGTTCATTGATAGTGGATGTTCACATCATATGACCGGTGATAAAAATAAGTTTGTGAAGCTTGAAGATTATGATGGTGGTGTTGTTAGGTTTGGGAACAACATGCCTTTCTTGATAAAAGGGAAATGATCTATTACTCTTGATGTTAAAAATAGTACTGATGATGTTTTGTATGTTGAAGGACTAAGCCATAACTTCTTAAGTGTTGGACAATTATTAGAGAAGGGATACAAATTGGAATTCATAGGAGTGTGAAAAATCATTAGAATAAATTGAAAGCTTTTTGCATCACATACACAGACACTTGGTAATTATTTCATTTGATAACTATTGAGAACAAATGTCTGATTGCAAATGTTGATAATAGTTGGTTGTGGCATAGAATATTTTGTCATATAAAATTTGATAATATGGAAAATTTTAGCACTAATAATGTTGTAAGAGGTTTTCCTAAGATGATGAAGCCTAACAATTTATGCAAAAAATGTCAATTTGGAAAATTGACTAGATCTAATTTTAAGAGTAAGACATATACTTCAATTGGATCCCTAGATTTGGTACACATAGATTTGTGTGGTCCTACAAAGATAAGAAGTTATTATGGTGCTATATATTTTATGTTATTCATTGATGACTATTCAAGGATGATATGGGTTACATTTTTGAGAGAAAAATTAGAAGCTTTTTAGAAATTTCAGATATTCAAGATGATGGTTGAAACAACGTCTGGACAGAGATTGAAGTGCCTAAGATTAGACAAAGGAGGAGAATTTACATATGGTGAATTTTATGCTTATTGTGAAGAACATAGAATCAAGAGGCAAACTTATGCTCTGTGAATGCCATAATTGAATGGTGTTGCAGAGTGAAGGAACAAAACAATCCTAGAGACAACTAGGACTATGATGATTGAAGGAAATGTTCTGCAGATCTACTGGAGAGAAGTCGTGAGCACTATTATTTATACTTTGAACTAAGTGTAGATAAAGAAAGGAACATGTTAAGACTCCTTATGAACTTTTTTATGGTCATATTCCTACAGTAAAATACTTAAGAATTTTTGGAAGTAAATGGTATATCAAGAGAGATGAAGACATTGGAAAGTTTGATCCTAGGAGTGATGAAGGATTTTTTCTTAGATATTCTACTAAGAGAAAATAATGTAAATGTTATAACTATAGAATGAAGAAGATTGTTCAAAGTGCAAAAATTAGAGTAGATGAGAATGTGCGGAGATCATAAAGAACTTGTAGGTATGACATGGCTGAAGAAAACAATCAGATTGTGTAAGTGTAGAATTAGGATCAAAATGAATTGAATGAACAGGTTTAACCTATGGCTAATGAGGAGGATATTGATGTAACCACCTGAATTTGGTCTGTTCTAACAATGGACCCTATTTTCCCTAAGTGTGATCATACCCTCGATTATGTCCAAATGACCCTGGTTTGGCATAAATCTTTAAACCAATTTAATGACCTAGGTGATTTTTATCACTGATTTATATTAACTATTATAGCCATATAATTCAAATCAATTTTGACCAATCAAATCAAATCAAAAATCAAATATGGCTATAGTATTTAATTATAAAGGAATTAAATAAATCCCTAAATCAAATACCCACTTGCAATTAACCCATTCCCCTAGCCTATTTAATTTAATTAAAATGGCTATAGTCCCCTAATTATTAAAAAGTAATTAATTTGTTTAAATAATTAATTCCTATATTTCTAAATGAATTAAATAAGTTTATTTGATTTATTAATATTCCCTCAAACCCCAACCTAACCTATCTCAACCACTTCTACCTTGGGTTCTAACCCTTCTCAACCCATTCACCCATGCTAATCTAATCCTAATCCTAAATTCTACTCTAACCCACC
>MU226929.1:323499-336046 GCA_018584345.1 Thuja plicata | reverse complement strand
TTAATGCCTTCATTAATATGAAGACCTTAAGCCTATGTCTCTCCCATGTCTTATTAATGCCTTGGGCATTAATGGCTCTTACATATTCATTTATGAGTCTCCTAATTCATAAATGAACCTTGTCCCCCCTGTCTCTCTCCCATTCTTCTATAAATAGAAGCCTGTTTTGAGAGCAAATAAGCCTTCACCTTAGATCAAAAATACATTGTTATGCTGTTAGATTCATCCTAGATTTACATTTAATCTATTATCTCATGCTAGTTCATTGTTTTAGTTTCAACTTTTAGAGCTAGATTGCATGCTTTAACATCTTTTAGCTTGTTTTTAATCTAAAATCCTTCATGCTAGGTTGTATTCGTCACTGATTTATAGCATATTCTGAGGGCTGATATGTTACTAATTACACTCCTCCTAGTTAGCAGGCCATAGGTTGATATTAGTGGTTTTGCATGTTTTATCTAACCTTTCAAGCTAATGCAATGACTTATTGAGTGTTTGTGTCTTTTTCATCAGGTACCCATTTACACAAACACAATTGAAACTTAAGGGTCTACTATAAATCCTATTTTGAAGACTCTATAATATGTAAATATTAATCCTTCTAAAAATGCTAGTATTAGTGACAAGAATAGAAGTGTTCAAACTAGAGGAAGAATTGCTAGAGATGAAACATGTTTATTATCTGAATTTGAACTTCAAGATGTGAATTAATCTTGTAATGATGAGAGTTGGATAAATTCTATGAGGGAAGAAATTGATCAGATTGAGAAGAACAAGATTTGGATTCATGTTCCCAAACCTATGAACAATAATGTGATCAAAACTAAGTGGGTATTAAGGAACAAGTTGAATGAAGATGGAAACGTGGTTTGGAACAAAGCTAGACTAGTATGGAAAGGGTATTCACAAATGGAAGGTGTTGATTTTCAAGATACCTTTGCACCTGTAGCTAGAATTGAAGTTGTTAGATTACTTCTTGCATATGCAGCTTATAGGAATTTCAAAGTCTATCAGATGGATGTCAAGTTTGCATTCTTGAATGGTGAGTTAGAGGAAGATGTTTAAATTGAACAACCTGACGAATTTCCACTAACCAATGGAGGGGATATGGTTTGTAAATTGTAGAAATCATTTTATGGATTGAAACAAGCCCCCAAAGCTTGGTATGCTAGATTTTATAGGTACTTGACAAAGATTGGATTCAATAAAGGTACAATTGATAGTAATTTGTACTTTAAAGTAGTTAATGATAATATCTTGATTGCTGAAGTTTTTTTGATGATATCATATTTGGTGGTGAAGATGAATTGAGTAAAGTATTTATTGATAAAATGTAAAAATAATTTGAGATGTCTATGATAGGTGAAATAAAATTCTTTCTTGGATTGCAAGTTACACAGTTCTATAAGGGAATTTTTATTACACAGTCCAAGTATGTCAGAGAGTTGTTGAAAAGGTTTGGTATGGAAGATTCAAAACTAGTTGGAACCCCTACGGTTATTTGTTGTAAATTGACTAAAGATGATGAATCCCCTTGTGCAAATCAAACAAGATATAGATTTATGATCGGTGTTTTGTTATACTTAACTCATACTAGACCTGATATGATGAATATTATTTGTATTGTGGAAATATTTTAAGAACTAAAGGAATCCCATGTTGTTCTTAAAAGGATATTCAGATACTTGAAGGAAACAATTGACTATGGTTTTTGATTCGGTAAGGAAAATGATTTTACACTTTGTGCATATACATGGGTGGCTGCAAGAAGTTGATGTCAAAATTTGAGTCACTTGGAGATTGAATCTAAAAACACTTCCTGATAGAAAATGTAATGCTAGGAGTCTAATTTTCAAATATGTAATTTATTTAAATACCCCACGTGGTAGAAATTTTTTTTTAGTAGGCATGTTTAAAAACTACTTTTTTGAAATGTCTGTTTCAGGACCATATCACACATGTGTACGACCACCATATTTTGAGCTAAATAAATGCATTTTTGTGAATCCTTCTGGGGAAAGATACCTAGGACACCAAAGATTAATGAGAATATTTTTTCTTTTTTTTTTATTGAATGTTATTTTTTAATTGAGTATAAAATATTTTTGTTAACCTTCTAGTGTATGACCACCATAATTTGATGAAAAATTCACATTTTTTCAAAATTCTCTTTTTAAAATCTTCAAGGAAATTCTATGTAGATTGATGTCATATAAACTATTTTCAAAAAAATGTAAAAATAAAAAAGTTATTAAAGTTTTAGTGAACCTTACAATTTTAAGTTTAGGTACCACTTTTGATTGATAAATATTGTAAAAATAGTAAAATTGATCATATCACTTTGAAATTTATATTTTTGAAATATAGATAGTAAAATCTCTATTGGGTTTTCATTTCATCAAAAAATTTGATTAGGAAGACCCTCAAAAAATTACGGCAAGGTAGAAATATGGTATTCTAATGTCGTAGCCATTATTTTGGGGGTCCAAGCATAAGCTTGGTCCCACCAAGCCTGTCCCGAACTGAAATCCAATGCAAAGGGTGGTCTTGTAAATTCAATTTTTTTTAAAAAGGCACACATTTAAAAACGTGTACCCATTTCTTAAATATAATAAATCTACATGTAAAAATGAGTTTCTTAAATATAATTTCTTTAAAAAATAATAATAATAAAATTTAAAAACTGGGCACCCATTTTTTGAATTTTTGGATCGGGTGTCTGAGCCTAAAACAGGTGCCCATTTCTAGAAGCATTTTTCAAGTCCACAAGACTTCCACCGATTTGGGACCCAACTTCTTCCACTTACCCACATATGTGGTTTGGGAAGGAAATGTTGATGAAAGGAAAAGTAAAAGTGGTGTGTGTTCTTCTTTGGTAAGAGACTAATCTATTGGACAAGTAATAAGCATGATTGTATTTCACAATGTACTGATGATGCTTAGTATATTGTTGTTGATATTAATTGCACTCAAGTTGTTTTGATGAAGAAAATATTGAAAGATTTGAGGATAAACATTAATAAACCTATTGTGATTTTTTGTAATAATTCAAGTGCTATAAATATTTCAAAGAATCATGTGCAAAATTCAAAGACAAAAAAATATTTTTATTAAGTATCATTTCCTGAGGGATAGAGTCGGTGACAAGGAAGTAAATTTGGAGTATGTATCTACTAAGGAAAATATTGTTGATATCTTTAAAAATCCTTTGCCAAAGGATACATTTGAATATCTTAGAGATAAGCTTTGGGTAATGGCCCCTTCCGATCAGAGAAGATGATGCTAATGATGGGTTCAATCCATAACACTATCAGAATACTATTCTCTAGATTAATGAGTTGGGGACTACTCCTTAGGGGGAGCAGTACTCTTGAGGATCTTATGGATAGATACTATAAAGTTTCAACAACATTTTGAGGTGAGTTAAATTATTTTTATGTCTTTGATCCTTTGCCATTGAAGTCAAAGGGGGAGATGATTGTGTGAAAATCAATATGTGTTGAGAGTTTTGTAGCTGGATGTTCAGAGTAATCAGATGGATATATAAGTTGTGTTGTTGGATATTGAGAGTGATTAGGTGGATATATTATAATTGTGCATTGATCATTTTTTCACTTCATATATTTCCATCAATGCCAAAGGGGGAGATTGTTGGAAGATTGTTGATTAGACCTTACCTTTCTGTGAAAATTCATTGATGTCAACATACTATTATTGTTGCAGACAATGTGCTTTATTCAGTAGAGAATATTTTAGCTGTTCAAGTGATATGTTACTGTTCTTGTGTTGTGATTGTACATGATGGTTTAGCTATGTTTGATTTATCATGTGCCAATATTTTAGTGATCTTGTTGTTTAGGATGTTTTAAAGGTTGAGTTTTTGCTTTAGTATGGATTGGTTTTGTTGATTCAATGGACACAAAGTTGTTGGATGCTTTGGGACTTAACTTTTATTTTTCATGATTCAGAGTTTGACAACCTATATTTTTGGTGTGACAAATTTCAATGTTCATTATTCATGATGAACAATAGAGATGAGTCTGAATTTTGAGATTGAGATGTCATGGAAGTTTGAGAGGTTATTCATGTTGCTTGTTGGTGTTCTTGGACCATGTTGTGTACATGTTGTTGGTTAGCATTGATCTAGGTGATCACATTTTGTGATGTTCTGAGCATGATTGGTGTTTCTTCATTTAGGTCTTAGCCCACTCGGTGAAGTAACATGTTGTAATTTGTGACGTAGATTTGGGTAATCTATTGCGTGTTTGTGGATGATTTTTTGGGTCCTATCTAAGTTCTAGCTGACTTGATTTGGATTGCATTGGTTTTTGAGCTTATTATTCATATCATTTGTTTGTATTGGTCATAGCCACCCTTGTAGTTAATATTTATTGTAATATGTATAAATGGGAAATCATTTGTGATTGTGATGAGTGGTGTAGGTAGAGAAGAGATAAATGTTTTTATTCTATAATTGAGGCAGAAATTGTACTTCATTGGAACTATATTGGCATTGCAGATGGTATAAGTTACTTCACTTGTATTGGATAGTTTGTCCACCCTTGGTAATGTTAGAATGATTTAGAATAAATGAGAGGGGGGTGAATCATTTATCCTAAGTCTAGATATACCAATTGAGCTTTCAAACACTTCAACCAACTCAGATCCACTCAGTAATCCACTCGGTCTCTATAGCATATAATCAATAATATAAAATTATAGTTTATTGTCCTAATGTAATCAACTTGTAGAATATAAAACTCTTAACAGTACAACACATCAAATAATATTCAAACAATTATGACACCAGGATTTAATGTGGAAACCCAATATGGGAAAAAACACCAGTAACATTCTACCAATTTTTCACTCTTCTAAAGTGAGCTCTATGAAAAGCCAACCTGGTTCAAGGTTACAATATACACTATTAAATGTGACCTGGTTAAAGGATTTAATCACCTTGTTAATAGTGAGCATTTTTAGAGGGCTTAGACAATTCTATTAGAATGTCACCTTGATTAAAGGATTTAACAATATGACTGTTAGGTCAACCTTGTTTAAAAGTATTTTGCAACTGATAGAATGGTTAGAGAGTAACAAAAAATTGTTATCTAAAACATACAACCCATTTTTCAAATACAAATCCAATTATAGCTCAAATTCTAATTCACTAACTGACCTTCATTGTCATCTCTATCACTCAGATCTGCTTGGAAATCCTTCAAGCAATCACCACTATGTAGTCCTGTGCTGCTCTCTTTAGCCTTCTCTTCTTCTGCTTAGATTTTTCCAATCAACTAAATTAACCACATACCACACATACACATAACCTCCAATTAGGTTAATCTTATACCTCTTTGATCAGGTAGCTTGATCTATTGTTGCTTAATCATCACCATATATCTTAGGGTTTGGTTAGATCCAATGAATCCTTCCAACATTTCATTTCCATCTACATTGTAGAATACATGCTAGAACTCCTTGAATCCATACATCAAAATGGTTAAACATATATTAAATTCTCATTTAATTCTCCACAAAAATCATCCTTATCTTAAATATGCTTCACATATCCCAAGAAAATCAACTATGTTAGCTGGGATCTAAAATCTCTCTCAAACTATCAAAATAATGACACTCAATCAATATTGTGTTCTACCGCTCAGTCATCACTAGATAACTCAGTAATTTACTGACACTCAAAAAATAGTGATGCTTGGTCAACACTACATTTTCTCAGCACGTACTGGCACTTGGTCGACACTCTCATCACTCAACATAAACTACTTGAACTTATGTTTCTTAATATTCTTCTCTCTTACTCGGTCAAGACTAATCTTGTAGTCATCCAAACTTCACTTAGACTTAATATAAATAATATATTACCTTGTCAAGGTACGATCTCATCAAGTACCCATTATAGTTTTACATAACTCAACCATTTCACCAGGTCTTCTTGTTATCTCTTCTTTTCAAATCTTCTTTATCAATCAATTGATATGGAATTGTACAAGATAGAAATTGTCTTACCAGTTATGGTTTGACATCAATGACAATATAATTTTTTTTTTAATTGTAGTTTCCAACAATCTCCCTCTTTGGCATTGATGGAAAATACATACAAACAGACAACATATGCAAGGTTCCAAAACAATCCAAAAATTATGTTCTATAAATAGATTTTCTTTAATGTCCTTAGCTTCATTTTGATTCTCTCTAATACAATATCTCCCTCTTGGATAGCTTTCTCTCTGTGTAATCTCTCTCTGAATATCTCTCTCATAGTATATCTCCCTGAATTTTTTCATGTCTAATTCTCCCTCTTTGACAACAATGCCAAAGACATACATCTTCATCATGTAGATATCTCTACATGTAAGGTTTCTAAATTCCATGCTCCTTCTATCATCTTTCTTATGACTGATCAACATCTTTTTCTTAACACTTCACAACTTTAGGAAACTCCTAAAGTGTGACCACCTTTTGCATCAATCTGTTAGATATTCTATGTAATACATTTGATGCAACCACTCCATGCAATCTTAGTTAGCCTCAAATAGGGGAATCACCCCTAACTTTCCTCTTAGATACTCATGAGCATCCTTAGGTAAAGCCTTAGTAAATACATCTGCCAACTATTCCTTTGTATTAACATATTCGAGTATTACTTCTTTGTCTTGTACCAACTCTCTCAAGTAATGATACTTGATATCAATATGCTTGGTCTTTGTATGCATCACAGGGTTCTTTGAAATATTTATAGCACTAGTGTTATCACAAAAAATAACAACTGGTTTTTTGATCTCTTCCTTCATACCTTTTAACAATTTATTGATCTACACTATGTTTGAACAATTCACTACTACAATAACATATTCAGCCTTTGATGCAGATTGAGGAATACAGTTCCATTTCTTTCTTTTCCAAGAGACTAATCTCTTTCCTAAAAAGAATGCACCTCCACTTGTGCTCTTTCTATCATCAACATTACCTTCCCAATCCGCATCTATGTAAACTTTTAGTTCAAACTTCCCATTCTTCTTATAATTAAATCCATAGTCCTATGCTCCTTTCAAATATCTCACAATCCTTTTCACTACCATTAAGTGACTATATTTGGGATTTGGAGAAAATCTTGCAAAAATCCCAACTGCTAATGCAATATCTGGTCTACTATGGACAATATATTGTAGTTTTCCAATCATTGATCTATACAAGGTTTGATTCACTTCAGCTATCTCATCAGTCTTTGATAGTTTATGTCTAGTAGCCATAGGATTACTTATAGTTCTGGAGTCCTACATGCCAAAAAATTTTAGTATCTCCTTGATATACTTAGATTGAGTAATGTAGATACCTTTCTTCATCTAATATACTTGTAAACCAACAAAGAATTTGATCTCTCCAAACATAGACATCTCAAATTTAGTTTGCATCTCTTTTTCAAATGTTTTTCACAAAGCATCTTGTCCTCCAAATATAATATCATCAACAAATATTTCAGCTAACAATATCCATTTACCTTTCTCAGACTTTAAGTATAGATTATTGTTTTCATTTGTCCTTGTAAATCCAATCTTGACTAAGTAATTGTGTAATCTCTCATACCATGCTCTGGGGGCTTGATTAAATCCATACAATGCTTTATGTAGCTTGCAAACCATATTCTTCTTGTTTGAGTCGACAAATCCTTCAACTTGTGCAATGTATACCTCTTCTTCTAGTATTCCATTTAGAAATACTGATTTTACATCCATTTGATATACTTTGAATCCTTTGTAAGTTTCATAAGATAGTAGAGTTCTAACTCCTTCCAATCTAGCAATTGGGGAAAATGTCTCATCATATTCAATGCCTTTTTCTTGTGCATAACATTTGCATACTAGTCTCTCCTTATTTCTTATAACTTCTCCATATTCATTAAGATTATTTCTAAATACCCACTTTGTTCCAATAACATTCTTGTCCTTTGGTCTAGGTACTAGTATCTAGGTTTTGTTCTTCTCAATTTGTTCAATCTGTTAATGTTTGTAGCGTCAGTCATATGATCATTTAGAATACATATAATACTTTAATATTGACTAATAATAATATATTGCATTTGTATATATATATGTGTGTGTGATATATATATATATATATATATATATATATATATATAATATTATATTATATTATTATTAAATATATATTATGCAAACTTATATTCTTCTAATATAAAATTGATTAATGAAACAATAACAACATGGTATCAGAGCAGTATGCTTTCCTATGGGCTTGTTATATTTATGAGAAATTGAGAAGGAATAAGGTCTAAAAAAAGAAATGGGATAAAACTACCAATGCCCCTAACCTCTACACTAGCGTGTGACAGCGCATCTAGATTTAGTAAATGGTAGCAGGCCGAGCGGAATAAGCACCACTTTGGGTGGTAAGCTCAGGATTTCTGCTTGTATGGTGATCGCTCTCATGGGATATGAAACCAGGCTGGTGATGGAGATTTCTCCCAAAACCCTCGTGCGCAGAATGAAGTTCTCACTGAGGGTCGTAGAGATTTGTCACTCCTGACGCTACCCGGGGGAAATAGTTATTGCTGCCAGATTCCTCTGTGTGTGCAGAGTAGTAGGTGATTATTGGTGTAGGGTGAAACACACCTTAATGTCCTTTATCACCTAACATGAACGATAGAATGAAGTTGAGAAATATCTGCGATAGAAATCCAGCGACACTAAAATTGTCTCAAGGAATTTCACAGGAGATCTTAGATAATTACTAATAAAATTTTTTGCCTAGAGTGAACATAGCAGACCAAGTATCAATTCATATGGATTCTGCAAGGTGGAGATCAGAGGAACATGGATTGAAGTTCTTGAAATAATATAATAGTTATTGGAGTAATCGCTGGGTCGATTTACTTTAAAGAACGGTTTCATATCCTTTAGAGGTCCAGTTTGGGGAGATGTGTATGAGTACTTGTCTATGCTTGAGATTATTGACTAACTTATATATATAGGTGCGATCATACTCCTATACCATGAGCCTTACCAAGGCCAAGGTAACAACAAAGAAGTCTCATATTCTATCACCAGTGAAATTTGCCAACAAATATCAATGTCGATGAAGATAGGGCATTCTGCCTCTATTAATGAGTAAGATGGGCCATTACTGACAGACATACACAACCTCACAAAATGACCAAAATGCAATAAAACTACCGCTACCACTGAGAAACTAATCTCGGCAAAGTGTAAACATGAGCCCATGTTCAAATCTTTGTTGTGATTTCACCATGAGACGTCGAGCTATCGGAGCTTCTTTGTGCCTACTACCAACTGATATCGAGTAGAAGGCGTTGGTAAAAACAAATACAAATAGAATTTGGAGACTGTCACCTTCACCCACTCATGAGCATACATGTACATACTCGTAAATTTTTTCTCATGGCTACTTCATAGCCTACTAGGCCAAGATCATGATGAACATTCACTAGTAATCCCAATGATCTATGGGATGATGTTGCTAAATCAAATGGATGGCACTTGGTTATACGTATTGTTACAAGACTAGGATGGAATCTTTAGAAGCTAAATCTTCGTGATCGGGATGTTGTCAAAGGTTTTATCTAGGGCATAATGACCAAGGAGAATAAAAGCTCTAAAGAGAGTTCTTTATGTGATATCAGTGAGTTAAGGGATGACTCAGTACAATAAGTTATGGGGATTTTTTTCAAAATCATATTCAAGATCCTCAGAAAATGTTTATGAGAAGGATTCATATTTTGTCATTGAGAAAATTGATCAGCTATAGACCAAACAAGAAATGATGCAGCAATAGATTTGTACCATTTTTATTTTGTGCATGTAAACCATGCTAATATAATTAAATCATGGTGAGTTGATGTTGCTATGAAGATCAATAGACAAAGATAATCACCATTTTTAGTGTTCACCTAGTTTGGGCCAAGATGGAGGCACTGCATAGTGAAGTTGTTTCATGGAACACTATGATTGTTGGATATGCAACGCATGGTTGTGATATTCTTGGGGTTTTTTTTTTTTTTTGAAACCTACAAGATTGTAGAGAAAGAGCCTTACTACTTCCTTTTGGTAAAGATGAATCCCTACTACAGGTCTAGCTCTATGATGTACCAACATACAGAGATAAGTATTTAATACTTGTTCCTCGAATTGTAGATTTATGTTGTAACATTGGGATAGTAAATCTTGTATCATTGGAGTTTCCTTTTGGGATAATATAGTATTATGAACTATTTGTAATCTCTCTTTGAAATACTTTCAGGATGAATCAAGAAGAATAAGAGATTGCATTCTAGGGAGAAAGGACTTGATGCTTCCATCCATGGGACTAAGTTGATGTCTGAAAACACTTCTTCAAAGAGGAAGAATTGACATTTAGAGGGAGTATGATATATTAGCAAAGGCTACCTTGAACGAGAAGTTCAAGAGGTTAATGCATGTAATTAAAGCTTCAGATAGATGCCAGATTATCATGAATGTTTGGTGTTGCCAAGCCTTGGGATAAATCCACAGTTTATTACATTCATTCATGTTGGAATTAGACAAGTACACTTGTGTACAGGAAGTGCACTTGTGGATAATGTTATGATCAAAATTTCAACATGATCATGTACCAGATGATGAGAGTCTCTTGAAGAAAGATATTTGTCACGATTGAGGCCATGTATGGTTCTGTAATAGAGGGAGCTACTAGAGGATATCCCAAAATTATTTTTTCAAGGATATTAATCATTCTGATTTAGAAGGGCAGTCTATATCTAGATGGTTTCCCTAGTGACCAAGAAATTATAAATGACAATGGATTGAAATTCAAAAGATGTAGTTCCATCTAGGTCATGATATTCCTAGATAAATGGATAAGTTGGATCAAAGGGAATTCAAGAATAGAGCTTGATACATACTTGCTGGTAGAAGGTTGATATTAGATTCAGAGGGAGTTTTGATAGTTCATCTAAAACCAACCTTGGATGAGGAAGTCAGGAGGTTATTGCAAGACCTTAAAATTTAAAGAGAGCGTCCAGAGGATCTGATTCATTCTGATTTCCAAGGAATTTGGTCATATTGATTTAGAGGGAGTCAACAATAAAGATGGTTTTTTGTTGTCAGAGGTCTATGATTATGAGATTGAGTTCTATGTGTGCTGGTTGAAATGCCTTTACGTTAACTTCTACATAACTTGGGTTTCACCAAGAGTGATGCAAACTATATAAGAGATATAGTGCATAAGTATGTTAGTCAAGGTACATTATCACTACATAACAGATTGCTGATATTCTCACCAAGTCTTTGGCTAGAGAGAAGGTTGTACACTTTTGAGATAAACTTGGTATGTTGGAGAATGAAACCTTAGATGAAAAGGAGTTTCAACATCTGTGAGCTATTATGTTTATGTTATTGCATTCTTCTCTTTGAGAGAGAAGTCTAAGGTGAAAGCCCTTGTTTCCACCCTCTGGGATGAGCCATGGTGGATCCACTCCCTGAGATGAGTCACAGTGGATGTCATGTGTGTGACTCCATGACTTTATGGGCCCACTCATCCTGTGTACATTTCTGAGAGGTGATGACTTCTTAGACAATGAACACTTGTATTTGATGTTACAAGGTGAAAATCTTGTAATGGAGATTCATTATGGTAGACATTTAATATGTCAGTGCACATAGCATAATAGGGTTATATGTGAGGGAATATAATGTTCCTTATTACTATATCCTCGTATCACGATCTGAGGTGATTCCTCATATCACGATCTGAGGTGATATGAAAATTAGGTATCACAATATGAGGTGATTCCTCATGTCACGATCTGAGGTGATATGAAAATGAGGTATCATGATATGAGGTGATTCCTCATGTCATGATCTGAGGTGATATGAAAATTAGGTATCACGATTTGAGGTGATTCCTCATGTCACGATCTAAGGTGATATGAAAATTAGGTATCACGATCTGAGGTGATTCCTCATGTCATGATCTGAGGTGATATGAAATTTAGGTATCACAATCTGAGTTGATTCCTCATATCACATGTTAGGTGATATGTAAAACTGGGTGTCACATGTTAGGTGATATGTAAAATTAGGTATCATGATCTGAGGTGATTCCTCATGTTACGATCTCGAGTGATATGTAAAACTTGGTATCACATGTTAGGTGATCGTTCATATTGCAAATTATGAAATTTCTTTGTATCCATATGGATCATATTAGTATCCTTTTGAACTTAGTATTACACATTGTCTGGACCATATGAGAAATGTCACGTAGTGGTGTATCTCTATGTAAACATAGTATCCATATGATAGACATCATGAGACGTAACTTCATTACACTTATCATGGATATTTATGAGCTATGGTGAACATCACATGACTTGATATTTCCGCATAAACCATATCTCTTGATATAACAGTGTGGTGATATCTTCCTTCTTTCAAAATTAATGGATTTATTACCTTAATGGATTTTATTTTCTCTAGTTAAGAGGGAGTGTTGATGTTTTGTGTAGCTA
>MU226929.1:309421-323449 GCA_018584345.1 Thuja plicata | reverse complement strand
CTAAGAGGGAGTGTTAATGTTTGTAGCGTCAGTCATATGATCATTTAGAATACATATAATACTTTAATATTGACTAATAATAATATATTGCATTTGTATATATATGTGTGTGTGTGATATATATATATTATATTATATTATTATTAAATATATATTATGAAAACTTATATTCTTCTAATATAAAATTGATTAATGAAACAATAACAACACAATCTCTTCATTCATGGCCTGTATCCAATCTTCATTACCCAAAGCATCTTTTACTGATTTCATTTCAAACTCACAAAATAAGCATGTCCAATTTTTCAAATTGCTTCTTGTCATGACCTCTAAATATTTATATCCAATAATTTAATCTATTTTATGATGACTTCTTACATATTTTTTTATTATGGGCTCTGGTCTCCTTTTCTCTTGTTGTTCATCCTCAGATTCATCAAAGTTAATTTTAGGTTCATTTTGTGTCTTTGTTTCATTTTGAGATTGCTCGGCGGTTTCCTCCTGATGCTCAGCAACATCTTTCTGTAACTCAGCATTTTGTTGTTGTTTCTCACCAACATCATTATTTTGTTTGACAACTTCTTTTTCAGGTTCAGGCAAAATGTTGGGCTCTCCTTTGTTCATGTAAATGAAATATCTATAATCTTCAGGTTGTTGCTTGCATTCCACTTCATTCTTTTCTGCATATTCATCAATTCTAACATTTTTCACTTTCCACAACTTTTTTAGTGTTAGAATTCAATCACTTATACACTTTTCTCTTAGTGGAATAACCTAGGAATATGCCTTTGTCACTTTTAGCATCAATTTTTCCATTTCTATTGTCCTTAAGTATATAAAATTTGCTCCCAAAAACTTTAAAATATTTTACATTAGGTGCATAACCATACCATAAATCATAAGGTGTAATATCAGTACCTTTCTTTACTTGTACTCAGTTCAAGGTATAGAATTATGTACTAACAGTTTCTCTCCAGTACTTTTGTGCAACATTATTTTCTATCATCAGTGTTCAAGCACAATCCATTATTGATCTATTCTTTCTCTCGGCTATGTCATTCTGCGGGGGGAGTCCTTGGAGCATTAATATGTCTTTTAATTCATCTATCATTACTGAATAGGTTGAAATCATTAAATATAAACTCTCCTCCTCTATCAGATCTTAGACATCTCAAGTTATTACCTGTCTCTTTTTCAACTTTTTGCAAATACCACTTAAACAACTAAAAATCATTAGATTTTTCTTTGAGAAACATTACAGTTATCATTCTTGAGTAATCATCAACAAACAATATGAAATATTTATCACCTTAGTATCTTTGTACACCAATAGTTCCACAAAGGTTAATATGAACCAATTCCAAAACATTATCTGAAGTTTAGGTTTTTCTCTTAAAACTAGACTTTGTCATTTTGCCCAGCTGACATTGCTTACACATAACAATATCAGGTTTCCTCAATCTTGGTAACCCTCTTGCTCTTTTCATCTTACTAATGTTTACCAAATTTTCAAAGTTCACATGACTTAACCTCTTATGCCATAACCATATATCATCATATTGTGCAAACAAACATTTATCATCAGATAAATCTAGATAGAACAAATTACCTCTTGTTTGTTCTCCACTTCCAATCAGTTCACCAGTAGCATCAAAGATTTTAGCTTTTCTGTGATGGAACTCAACTCGGTATCTAGAAGTATTCAACTAAGAAACACTCAACAAATTATAGTTTAGTCCTTCAACCCAATAGGAATTTTCACATGTGATCTTATCAGTCAATTTTATTGATCCTCTTCCTTTCACAGGACATGGTTTGTCATTTCCAAACTTAACACTACCACCTTTGCAATACTTTAAGGTTTCAAATTTAGTTTTATCATGAGTCATGTGATGTGAGAAACCACTATCAATTATCCATCTATCACCTTTACTCATACATGAAATAAGTGTAGTTTTCTCAGCTATTAATAATAACTAAGAGGGGGGGGTGACTCAGTGATCTAAAAAATATTCCAATCATCAACCCAAAAAACTTAGTACCACAATATTAAGCCTCTAGTTATCTTTAGTCCTATAAGATGAATACATTCAAATAAAATTATCAAATTAATACTACTCGGAATGATTTGTTAAACTTTATACTGTATTTTTACCAAATAGTAGTCTATTAATTTACCGAAAGACAATAAATTATCTAGAGTATACCGATCAATCCAGTTAAGCTATGTGTAATGAAAAACACTAAAGTAATGACTCATATACACATTAACACATGGATTTTTCACGTGGAAACCCTGTTAAGGCAAAAACCACTTGGGAACGGTAACCCAAAATTTTCACTCTTCTAAAGTGAGCTCAGTGAAGAGCCAACCCTGTTAAAGGTTACAAACACATTGTTAGGTGTTACCTTGTTAGAGGATTTAAAAGTTTAGTCTATCACTTGATATCGAGCATCTCTATGCTACCTTCCTTAATCAAACACTCA
Organism: Thuja plicata; assembly: GCA_018584345.1. Lineage (NCBI taxonomy): Eukaryota > Viridiplantae > Streptophyta > Pinopsida > Cupressales > Cupressaceae > Thuja > Thuja plicata. The sequence continues at coordinate 320,962 of MU226929.1, read as the reverse complement.
CTTGGCCTATCAATAGGTATCTGGCATCTCATGCTATCTTCATGATCAAACTTTTTGACACTCCTGTGGATGTATCTCAATATAGAAAGGATCTTTAAATCCTGCTTAGTTAAGAGACTTTCTAAATCAATGGTTAAACTAAAATAGTATGATCTATTCACATATACAACTTATACTTTTAGATTTTCAGATCTATTGTAATCTCATAAAACTAATCTAATCAATATATCTCTATTAATACCTTTTCTCCACTTTAATTCTTCTCGGTGATGTTGTGCTTTGTTGCTCGATGTCCACAGAAAAATTTAGCTCTCCCCTCAACTTGATTGATCAGGACTGTATGAAGTTTCTCTTCATCATTTTCTCTTTGGCATCCTCTTTTTAATTCACTCCCCTTAATTCATAATGAATTAAGTTTGTCTCTTAAATAGACATGATATCATCATTGTTAGGTTCTTGATATTCTTGATCTTGGCATGATCCACAATTCTTACCAATTAGATCTAAAGAAAAATGCATGTTTTATCTTGTAGAGATCTTCTTGCCAACTGGAAAAACATCTTTAAATCCTTTACTTATCTTTGGCTTTATCTTGTTGATAAAAAAAAGATAACTACCAGTTAAGTCCATATTTAGCTCTGCCAGCTAGATATTTTTTCATTTCTGAACTCAAGTTAATTTCTATGTTTAACTTTGTTATAGCTTCGGTCAACACTCCAGTTCTCCTCAGGATTCTCCGTTGGTTTACACTATGTTTCTAACCATCAGTTATGCTTTTGATTCTTCTCATCAGTAATGCTCATCGGTGTTCTTGTTCGGGCATCACTGTGACTTGACTTTCGGTGATCTCTATTTGTTGGGTTCCACTGATGGTTGGTGTTTGAAGTCACATTGTAAATTCTTGTCTTTTATACATTACTAAAAGCATAATCTTTATCTCTCTGATTCTCTAAAGTCTTTGACACTTTGATTATAAGTGATTAGATTATATCAAGTTGACATCAATGACAATGCAATCCATTAACTGATTTGATGTCTTGCATTATCCTTCTGCATTTTGGTGATCAACTTAACATTTTCAAACATTCAATTAGTTACATGTCATCATCATCTTTATCAGAATCATCTTTCATAGTAATGTAAGAAACTTTCATATCACTGTCATCAGATTCACTATCAATTTCTTCTTCAGCAACATAGCAAGATTTCTTACCTTTGTCCTTATAGTCCTTATATCTTCTGAAATCTTTGTCATCCCTTTTTTTGTTATAATTTCTTTCGCTTCTCTCATCCTTGTCATTCCTGTCAGGAAATCTTGCAGCAATAAGGCCAACTTTGTTACATGAAAATAGATTATAGGAAGATTACCTTTGAATTTTCCTCTTCCTCTCGGTAGTCTTCTAGCCATAAGTGCTTCAAGTTCATCAAGATCTTCATCAAAAGTGTCACTATTCCTATTCACATGTCTTTCTTTTCCTTTATTTTCTTTATGAAGAGTCAATTGTGATTTGAATGTAGAATCAACATGGTGAGGAGTGAAATTATCAAAATTTAACATTTCAAAAGTAGTAAGTCTACCAACTAAGCCTTCTAGAGTTAAGTTGTTACTAGGAGTACATCTTAGTTCTTGTATAGCAGATACTCTAATAACATATATAGGAAGTAAGTTTCTCAGTACCTTGCTAATAACAATATCACCACTAACAATTCCATTAGCTCCTCTAATAGCATTTACAACCTCCTTAACTTGGATACAATATTGAACAATAGTTTCACCATCTTGTATTCTCATTTCATCAAACTTACCTCTCAAAATTTGAGATTTGGCTCTCAATACATTTGTATCACCTTCATAGATAGTTTCAAGTGTATCCCACATTTATTTTGTAGTTTTGCAATCTTTTATGTCTTCAAATAGAGGATAGCTTAGGGCTGATGCAATCTCCAACATTGCTTCGTTGTGTTCTTGTTTTTCTTTCATATGTTGAGTTGTCACAACTGTAGGCACTATTATGTAATCATTTTCCACATAGTGTTTTGTAACATCTCCAATTCCAGATAGGTGTAACTTCATCAAGCTTTTCCATGTAGGGAAGTTCTCTTTGTTCAGCCTTGGTACCTCCTTTTTATACATCTTGATCTTTAGCTTCAAGTACCTTCAAACTTTTCTCTACAATTACCGCAATGATCTGATACTAATTGTTAGAATGTGTTGAGGGGAAAACCCAAATTCATCCAACATAAGTACACCAATGGATGCAAGAAAAAATGGTTAGGGTATTGATTGGATCTTGGATCCAATGTTATCAATAAGACCTAAATTGTAAAACAAGGGGACACTAGGTGATGTTATAAACCTAGTTGTCTACCTTAGTCATTCTTGGACAATATTGGGTAGATTAGGCTAGAATAGTCTAGTAAACTTAATGAAGGGTGAAGATGTTAAATTAACCTTTCTAAGGTCTTTTTTTAATTCTAGACACAAAACTTTGCAATTTTAGCAACATTAGACAACTTTTTACAAAAGTTGTCAAATGTTGTCAATATTGTCAAAGTTGCATAATACAACTTCTTGCCAAAAAGTGCAACTTTCGAATCCCAACGTTCACAACCACTTTTTCGATTGGAACTATTTGGGAAATTTATGAAAAGGTTGAAAAACCTTACTCCATGGTTGCAGTAAATCTATTGTGAAGTTTTGATATTGAAATCAATAAAATTTAATTGTTTCCTATATTTTCAACTGTATTTATGAGTTGTACAGATTTGTATGGATGCCAATGCACCACTGGAGGATTCCAAAAGTTGATCATGTGTATTATGTGAATTTTTCAAGTGGTTTGAAGGCCTGAAGTGTAGGGGATCAAAATTTATCCAATTTTGATTGACCACTGGTCACAGGAGAGCCCTAACTAGGGTTTCGAGACAAAATTCCTCTTTCCCAGAGACTCCACCATGGGAAAACTCTAAGCCTTGGTGAAGAGAAAGGAGGGAGGATTTAATTTAATACTTTTGTGGTCTTATATTAGGAGGCATTTGATGGAGGGAGGAAACATTAAAACCTCTGGATAGACATCTAGATGTGACTGTCCAAAATTTGGTGTTTGAAGCACAACTTGGGCTAGGGATGCAATGCAAACCTAAATCATTGGATTTAGAAGTTTTGTGTGATCCCACAAGTTTTCCAATTGGAATTATTGTAAATTTAATCAAACTTGAGGCACTTTCTTTGGAAAAGTGACCTAATTGCTTAATTAGGCCTTGGAGGAAATTGTGAATAACAGGAGTTAGGAGATTGGTAAAGAGTCCTAGCTTGGAGGGTGTTGTTAGTTAGTGGATTTAAGTATTTGAGGGTGTTCAAGACTTTCCTTTGTGTAATTACATGTAATTTTCCTCCAATAATCCATTTTTTCTCCTTGTAGCCCTATTTAGGCATAGGTGTCCAAATTGTGTCTCAGAGTTGAGTAAGTGTGGGATTTGTATTTTATTACATCTAACTAAGGTTTATAACCTTTTAGAACCCCTATTCCATCCCTGGATTGGTTGGTTCTATTTGTGGCTTAAGAATGCCTTAAGGGTAGTGAAGACTAGAAATTGAATCTAGTCTTGTATGTGGGTTTTGGGAACTCTAGTGGAGTCCTAGACTATATGGTGTTGAGAAGGTATCTTGAACCTTTGTGGGATTGTTTGGTATAGTTTGGGGCTCTACTCCAAGTGGTATCAGATCAACTAGTAGATCTTTGGAGGAAGACAAGTTGCAACCATGTCAGATATTGGAGAAGAAAGTGAACTTCCAAATAAGATGACCAATGCAGAACTACTGAGAGTGGTGAAATAACGTGATGTGGAAAGGAATTTGATGAGGTAGGAAATGGAAAGACTCAAGGAGAAAGTCAAGAGAGGGAGTGGTGGAAAATCTAAAGTTAAAGAGGAGGGGAGTGATGAAGAAACACCTTGGAAAGAGGATGAAGAAGAAGTCCCTACAGAACAAAGGCTGCTCTTGAAGACTTTGAAATCCATGGAGAGAAGGACCATGGATAGTAAACTTGATCTACCTGTCTATAGTGGGAAGCTGGATCCAAAATAAGTCATGGATTGGGTTGATGCACTCACTAGTTTCTTTGACTGTGAGGAGATACTAGAGGATCATAAAGTTAAGATAGAAAAGTTCAAGTTGAAGGGATCTTCCCTAACTTGGTGGAACTTCACTCAAGAAGAGAGGGTGAAGATGGACAAGAATCCAGTAAGCACATGGAAGAAGATGGTAACCTTGGTGAAGGAAGCCTATGTACCTGAATACTATAAAGCTAAAATTCATAGGAAGAGACAAATTTTAAGGTAAAAAGGGATGGACGTCTCAAGATATACTGAAGAATTCCATAAACTTACCATGAAATCTAAGTTAGTGGAACTAGAGAGTGTCAAAATTGCTAGGTATATGCAAGGGCTAAGGATAAACATTCAAGATGAACTAAGTTTATGTTCCCCTACTACAATCCAAAAGTGTTATCAATTAGCACTGAAATTTGAGGAAAAGCTCAAGAGGAACAAAGAGCAAAGTGGAAGAGGTAGAGGCCAGAGAGACTTTGGCAATAGAGGAAGAGGAACAAACAGTGGTAGAGGACAAACTCCTAGGAACTTTGGAGAAACAAGTCAAGATAACTCTTTTGGAGAAATTAGTTCTAGAGGCTCCTATAGAGGGAGAAGGGGATATTCAAGGGGAAGGTTTGGAGGGAGAAGTTCAGGACCTCCAAGGTGTTACAGATGTAACCAACAAGGGCACTTAGCATCCAAGTGTCTAGAGAAGGCAAGTAATCAAGTAGAGAGAAGGGAAAACATAGTCAGGGAAGAAGAGAACCAAGGAGATAATACACATGGGTCTTATGAACCAAATAAGGAAGGAGAAGTCCTCATGATGAGGAGGACACTTTTTAAGGCTCCAAGCACTCAAGAACCCCCTCAGAGGAAGAGTCTATTCAGGACCACCTGCAAGGTGGGAGACAAAGTCTGTAAGAGGGTCTACATAAAACTTGGTGTCAGAAGAAGAAATAAAGAAACTAAAGTTGATAAGGGTGCCACATCCAAACCCTTACAAGGTTTCATGGCTCACAAAGAACCAATAGACTGGAATAGAAGAGCAAGCATGGGTGGAATTCCAACTTGGAAAATACAAAGACAAGGTTCTCTTTGACATTGTTCCCATGGATGCTTGCCATTTTCTACTTGGGAGACCTTGGAAATATGATGTGGAGGCTCACCATGATGGAAGATTGAACACATATTCAATCAAATAAAAAGGAGAAAAGATAACTTTCTTACCCCTGTCTGATTCTACAGAAGAAAAAAATTATCCTAAATTTTTATTCGTAGGAGAAAAAGAGTTTTTGAAAAACTTTGAAAGAAGAAAATACCCCTTGTAGCACCTTAGTGATTTACCTAAGGATGATAGACCTAAGAAGGTTGAGAAGGAAGTGAAACCACTAAGAAGAGTAGTCCCTAAAGAAGTAGAAGACCTACTTGAACAGTACAAATACATTGTAACAAAGGATTTGCCAAATGAATTACCCCCAATCAGAGATATAAGCCACAATATAAACTTGATTCTAGGAGCAACTCTACCAAACAAGGAAGCATATAAGTTGACCCCAGAGAAAAATAAGGAGATGGAAAGATAGATCCAAGAACTTCTAGATAAGGGATTGATAACAAAAATTCTCAGCCCTTGTGCAGTACCTTCTCTTTTGACTCCTAAGAAGGAAGGCACATGTAGGTTGTGCATTGATTCTAGAGCAATAGATAGAATCACAATTAGGTATAGGTTTCCTATGCCTAGGATAGAGGATCTATTGGATCACTTAGGAGGTGCAAGGTACTATTCCAAGGTGGATTTGAAAAGTGGCTACCACTAAATTAGGATTAGGGCTGGTGATGAATGGAAAAATGCCTTTAAAACCAATGAAGGCTTGTATGAGTGGAGAGTGATGCCCTTTGGCTTGTCAAATTCTCGTAGCACATTCACGAGGCTCATGAATGAAGTGCTCAAACCATTCCTTGGAAATTTTTTCTTAGTGTACCTTGATGAGATCCTTATTTTTAGCAAGGATAAGGAGGAACATTTGGAACATCTTAACTTGGTCCTAAAGAGATTGCATGAAGAGAAGATTTTTATAAATTTGGAGAAATGTGTTTTTATGCAGGAAGAGCTTGTATATTTGGGATTTGTGATCTTAGGAGGGAACATAAAAATAGACCCTGAGAATGTAGAAGCCATCTTGAATTGGCCTTCTCCTTGGACAATGACTAAAGTTAGGAGTTTTCATGGGCTTGCATCTTTTTATAGAAATTTCATTAGGAATTTTAGTCAGTTGTGTGCTCTTATCCTTAAAACCATTAAGGGTGGACAAAAGTGCAAGTTTGTGTGGAAAAAAGATGCAGAAGAAGCCTTCCAAATTCTGAAGCAAAAGGTAATGGAGAAACCTATCCTAGTGTTCCATTATTTTCATAAGATATTTACTATTGAATGTGATGCTTCTAACCTAGCTATTGTTGGAAATACAATAATGGGAAAGCAAGATAGTGAGAGGGGGGGGGGGTGAATCAGATCTTCAAATTCAAACACTTAAAAAAAAATGATCCACATTCATACATATATGAATCTAAAGCAATCTTAGATGGCATCCACACAATGAAATAAATAACACACAACACAATTACTTGGTAACCCAGAAACCCTAACAGGTAAAATTGGGGTGGGGATGACACCCACAAAATTCTCCACTACTGCACTAATAAAGTGTGCCTGTTAAGGCTACAAATGTTGATTACCAAATGTAATCTACCCTATTAAAGGTCAACCCAGTTAAGAGCTAAAGATCATTACAATCTACCCTGTGAAAGGATTTCAACTTACAATAAAGTAAGCACTATGTTAGGAGATAAAGAAAGGTATGCTAGAACCACTTTGTTAAGATATTTTCACCTAATACAATGATTAGAATGTCTTAAGTATTGATCCTTATTATGCTCTCTGATGTTGATGATGGATCTCCTCTTTCCAGTACCTTTTATGATCTCATAATCTGATATAACTTTACTCTGTTGTTCACTGTGTTGTCACTCTACTTGATCTCTGCTTCTTAACAAAATAACCCTCTGTGCATTTTACTTCAAAATGTAGTCACCACACACTTCGTCTTCTCTCCTTACACTAATAAGATATGGTTTGGAAGCAATCTAATATATCTGTTCACATTTCATAGCGAGATCTAGATCAATAATCAAGATCTAATACCCATACCTTGATGGTATTAAAATTAATGTTTACAATAGATCATGCATAGGATAAAGAAATAAAATGCATAACTAACTCTGTAGAAGAATATTAAATGCATTCATAAGTCAGCCCAAAAATCTTATACAAGTCAGCTAGATCACTTATCCTCAAAGTTTGAATCATTCCAGACATGTATACAAAAAATGTTCTGCTCGGCACTTGACTTCTCTGTAGCTTGGCACTTAACATCTCTATATCCTACTTGGCTTGAAAATGTAACTTAGCTCAGCAATGTAACTAGGCAAACTGAAAACTTCTCGGCAATGTTGCTCGGCCTTGCATAGTTTTAGCTCGGCCATAGTGATAGACAACTAAAACTGCCTAAGTGAATGACTAAGTGTTGGTCACTAATCATGAATAGAACTTAGAGATTAACAATCTCCCCCTTTGATATTAGTGGAAAAAACACTTATCATTATTTTCATTCATTTCATCAAAAAATGTTGCCTAAGTATACTAAGTACTCCCCCTAGGAATATACTCGGAAATAATCCATACAAAAAGTTTACATGCCTTCAAAAAATTTATATACAAGTGTACCTATTCTGTACTGATGTATCATACTGTATCCTTTCCAACTTCCTTACCAATTTCCCCCTTGTTTTTGTCACTGATTGTTGGTGGGGTTAAGTTGTACTTATCAAAAAATTGTTTATGAAGTTGCAGGGTGGATTCAAATGTAGTATCCCAGCTTTCCTTAGCAATCTTCATAACTTCCAATTTTATTTCTAGCTCGGCAGCTAGACTCACTAAAGTTTTTGCAGTTGATAGATTTTCATTACTCTGTGATAACTCCTTTGTAATTGAAATTTCCTTCTTTATTACCTCCAAGTGAGGCAACATGCTTGTTTGAACAGTTATCAATTTGGCCCTTATCCAACCATCTTCATCCATAAGCTCGGTTATTCTCCATTGTGCATTTATCAACTTAGTAAGATGTAAAGAACTAGAGGTAGTATCTTTACCCAAAGTAGTGCTAGTTGATCTTAAATCTAACTGTAGCTTCTCAACAAGCTGTAGATCATCCTTTGTGAAAAATTCAACATCACATAATTTTCTGTACAAAGAATAAACATTGGCTGTAACTTTCTCTAAAGTTTCTGCAAGAATAGAAAGTTCAACCTATTTTGTGGCAATCTCTTCTGAGATTTTCTCTAGAAATTTTCTCTCAAATCTTCTTATGGACCATTGTAGAAGCTTTTCATTACTTTCTATGTCCTCATCAGTTACCTTATGTACAATGTTGACTAGCTGATCAATAATTGGAGCTTGAGGCATTACATCCTCTAATTCAAAAGCCTTTGCAAATATGTCTTTGATGTCATGCAACACCTGCTTTTGCTTTTGTTTTATCTTCATCTCTTCCTATCTCTTCTTCCTCTTAAGTAATTCTTGAAGAGTCCCTATTTTTTCAAAAGATAATTCATTGGGATCCCATTGTGGAATCACAATGACTTCATCTAATGTAACATCTAGAATTTGATACTTCTTCTTCAGAATTTTCTTTTTTTTCAACTGTAGAGAACTTATGCTCGGAAACATAATACCTTTTCCTTTGATAGTGTGAATGTCCATTGCCTCTTTTAATTCTATCAATATTGTCTATGGGTTCGGCATAATCCTAGTTTTAGGACTAGTGGGAGTGGATGATGCAAAGTGTGGTAGATCAACCAACACTTGCAATGCCTCTTCTTCTTTAGGCTTATCAATAGTATCCGTTATCACTACTCCACTATCTAAAACTATTTTCACAACCTCTAAAATAGGTGGATTATGTGAAGTTACCTCTTGTGCATTTGTTTGTTGTTTCTCTTCACCTTTCTGATCATTGACAACTTCAATTATCTCATCAGATGCTGTGGTCTTTTCTTCTTCAGTGCTAGTTGCCTTAATAGGCAAATCAGTGTAAGTACCACTTGGAATATCTTGTTCCTCGACATTCAAATTGCTTGGATAATCAACTATAAAATCCATAGGACTGTTTGTAGTCAGATCAACAGAGTTAGTTGAGTCTAATGCATCTTTGGTTTTGTCTTGTTCTATGGCAATTTGATCTTGAGTTATCTATGGCTCAGGGGTAGTTTTCACTTCAACTTCTTTTGTCTTTTGCTCAGATGTCCCCTCACCAGATTTCTTATCTTTTGGAATGATCAGTCCAAATATTTCCTTCCAGATCCTTATGCCCTACTGTACTACACCTTCAATATCATTTTTCAGAACAACATAGCCTCTGAGTTTAGGAACAAACCTATTCTTGTAATCCTCAATGAATTTGGCTCTTTTTTTTGAGGTTAACTCAAGTATTACCTGGGTTAGAGTTCCTTCCCTAGTCTGTCTCTCTATGGTAAGTGCAAATTCCCATTTGCTTGACAGAAAATCATATAGTTCATTTGGCACATGATTTCCTATCTCTGTAGGAGTTAACTTGAAAGTATTCATCATATCCAAGAGTGCTTCCTGAACTTTGTGCCTATCCACATTATTCAATTTCTCATACTTAATGAGCTTAAAAGTTGCTAACTCTACTGAATTCCTCAAAGTGTCACATACATCATCAATACTAGCTAGTTTCTTGAATTATGCTAGTGGTATGTTGTTGGGTTCATCAATTTCTATCTTTTCCTCATCACTATCTGTCCCCAAATTTAGTCTCCTTCTTGGTCTCTTTGCTGGCTTACTCGACTCAACCTTAGGAGCAACCTTAGCTTCCTTTCTAGAACTAATTTTTTCAACTTTCCTCTTTGCATATACTTTTGTTTGTACTTCTACTGGATAAGTAATAGTAGATGCTCTAGTCCTTGGACAATTAGCTGCAGGAGGTGTAACCTTAGGTTTAGCTTTGCTCAGCTTGGTTACTATGACAATTGAGGGTCTTTTACCCTTAGCTTTCTTAGTGACCTCTTCTGATGCACTCACTTCCTCTTCTGTAGATATATCCTCACCTTGTCCAGTGGTCAGGCCTAAATGTGCATCCTCAAGTTCTTCATCACTACCTAAACCAACCATTTTCTTCAAATTTTTCACAATCTTCTTTCTTTTCCTTTCCATAGTTCCCTCATTCAAGATTCTAGAAATCTTAGCTTTGGCTTCATCAAGATTTCCAAATCTCTCTGTTGTAGTATGAATTTCCTTAGCTAGGAGTGCAATGATGGTAGCTGATGCTTCATCAATGTTAATTTCATATGGAAATGGTTCTAAGTATGTTATCCTAGGTGTCACAACATGGATATAAGTGTTATCTGTATCAACTAGAAAATAGATTTCTTCACAATGCTTCTCCACTAGTGACTTAGGAATCCTAGTCCTTGATTAGTGCTCAGCACCTATAGTGCAATTGGCTCATCTCAACATTTGTCTTCAAAAATATGTCCTAGTGCATCTTAACATATGAAAATATGGAATTTGGTACATTTCATGTTAGGGACTAATGTAAGATAAGAGTTTTAGGTGCAGTTCCTTACATACCTCTTATTTTTAGTTGGAGATGATGTGATCACCTGATCCATTGGATTGGGTGACCTCGGCTTCACTAGGTTCACCGTTGCATGGTTTAGAATTCTTAACCCACGTCTTGTTCATCTATGCTCTAATTTTCTCAACAGTAGGAGCAGGTACCCTAGTCTTACAATCTTTCCTTGTATGACCAATTTTCAGACAACTGTGACAAACTAGGCTTCCATTCATCCAACTTTTAGACTTTCCTCTGAAATGTGTCCTTATGCAGTTTTCTAGAACATGTCCATACTCACCACAGTAATGACAACTATGCCATGTATTGTAATCCCACTTGTAAGTATTGCCTTTTCTTGGTGATTTCTCTTGTACCTTTGATGTCCACTGTTGTTTACCTTTAGATCTGCAATCTTGTACTCTATGATCATATTTGTGACAGTTATAGAAATTACCATTGAGTATAGGTGTTTTTCTTTCCTTTGTCTTATATTCACGTTCTTTATGTCCAAACTTATTACAGTTAAAACAATAACCATTAAAATTAGTTTTTAGATTAGACTTACCATTCTTGATTTAGCAAATGTTTTCTGTATGACCTGGTTTCCCACAGTGGTGGCAAATAGGTTTGTTATTTCTTGGCTTTGCATACCTTCTTTCACATGTCTTAGATGATTCTCCTTCTTCAATGGTTGTATGTTGTTCAGTGTGACCTAATCCAAAAGAATCTTTAGGTCTTCTTGATGCTTCCACCAGTT